>JAODAL010070739.1:0-15803 GCA_025379985.1 Phyllomedusa bahiana | reverse complement strand
AAAATTTTTTTATTTTAAAAATAGAGCGAAATTCAGGGGGTAAGCGAGCAAAGGGGGGGGGGGGGGGTGGGAAATGGAGGTACGGGGGAGGTGCCCCCTCCAGTGCTGGCTACAAAAAACCATGCCAGGGGATCTCAGTTGCAGGACCTCGGGCCCTTTTCATCCCCTGGGCCCGGGCCCCCTGTGAATCTCAGTAACAAACCCAGCGTCGCCAATCTGTTCTTCGTGGTTTTTCAACCTGCACCCCACAGTCTTACCCCCTCGTCCCCCCAAAGTCAGGGGCCACAAATGTCGTCATCAGCATATCAGCACCCTTCCCAAACATAAAGGGGAGCCCAAATGTCAACTCGTTTTACCCCCCAACTGTGGATAATCCATTTTCTGAAGGACCTCTTTGTTTGAAAAAAATGGGGTTTGGGGTCGAAGGAAGTTAAAAGCCAAGGGCCCAAAGAGGATGATTTTCTCTGCTCTGAGCCCAGTTATTTATGCCATCAGAGAAGGGGGGAAGGAACCCGGGCCCAATCGGCAAAAATCCCGGGGGTCGGCAAACCCCCTTGCAGTGCCTCTTCTTTTACCCCGGGCAGTTTCCTGGATGAAAAATTCAGGGGGCCGAAGTCCCTGTGTTGATGAGTTTTATGACGACATTGCGGATCCAACGTGGTCTTTTCAGAAAATTTTTGTTGCTTCCTTGATTCCCCACGATGAAAAGCCACCTTTCCGTAATGCTTAAGAAGGGGGCAAAAACCCTTTATTGGTTTAATCCCCACCAACATGTTAGTCACATGCAGCGAATGCATGATTGAAAGGGAGGCAACATTTGGGCCCAAAAAAAGGGCCGGACTGACCCGGGGCCCCCAACCACGGTCACACCCTCTGTCTCCGCCCCCTTCTTCGCCACCACCAAGTTTTCCCCTCAGCTGCCCATGTTCTCGGGAAGTCATGATCGGGGCCCTTCCCTGCCCCCAAAAACCAATGCCGGCAGGCATTTTTTTTTGCCAAAAAAAAGGTTTGCCCCTGCCCTGGCCAGCCACGTGTCATTAAAATTTCAAGCGCTTGTCGGGCTTCTGGGGCCCGGGAAAAAAGTCCATTGCCCAAACCGACACATGGATAGTAAAACACGGGCCCAAAGGGCCCCTAATCTCTGTGAAGTAAATGGGTGGCTGGGTGGATGTCTCTGTGGGTGACGGTGGCTTCAGGGTTGGGGGCACGCTCTTCAAAAAACCCCTGGGGTGGTGCAGGGGGTTTTTTCCCCCCAAATTTCCCCTGGGGCATCACCCTCCCCTTAAAAAACCAGGCCTTGTTGAAATTAATCTGTCTTGGGGGACCGTCCACACACAAGGGCAGGAGCTGTGGGCGGCTTCCGCAAAAGAACCGAGGGGGCCCGGCTGGGAACAAGAACCTTTTTTCCCCGGGGGAAGGGGGGTGCGATAACGGGCGAAATCCCGCTGGGCCCCCCCTTAAGATCGGTAGGCCCGGAGCACCTCCCTTGCCTGGCACAAGGGCTTTTAAAACCCTTGGGCCGGGCCAGAAAATTTTTAAAGAGCTTTCCCCCGGGCCCGGACTGCCTGCTGAGGAAGGGTCGAGATTGAGTTTGCACTTTCCGCTTTTTGCCCCCCTGCTTGTCCCCGCCTGGCTGTGTTGCCAAAAGGGCAGCTCGGCCTCCCCTTTAACCCCCCTCATTGTTGACCCTGGCAACACGCTGGAATTCCACCCTTTCCCCAAGCTCCAGCGGGTTTGGGCCCCGCAGCGCAATGCGATTACGCAGTTCGAAGTGACACAAGGCCTGACCAAACAGCGGTGCGGACCTGGGTTTGAGCCACCGAAAAGTGGAGGCAGGTGAAAGAGCCCCTTTCCCCCATCCTTGCCATTTTGAAGAAGGCCCCCAAAATGGGCAGTGCGGGGCAATGCCCCTTTTCCCGCATGAGCAAGTGGTGGGGCTTAGTTTGGAACGATCGGGTTTCAAACTCTGAAACAAAAGGGGCCCCCAGCGACGGAGGAGGAGACGGACACAGATGCGGACACAGAGCCCTTTTTCTCCCTCAAAAACCCCAAAGGCCCGACAGTTTCACAAAATTTTAAAAGGTTTTTATTTGGCAGAAAAAAGGTTTGGGGTCCAGGGTAGTGCAAAGGGGGCGCATCAGCTCTAGGGTGCATCATCTCGGCAAGTCAGGGCTGGTTAAAAGTGTGCCGGAGGAAGGGAGGAGGAGGAGGAGGTTTTCCCTGGACACTGAGTTACCGACGTCCCTCCCTTTGGGAAAGAGGTTGGTGAATTTGGGGCGGAGGGGAAAGATGAGGAAGATCAGGTTGCTAGTGTCCCTCGCCCCAGGGGTTGGAAATAGGGCCCCCATCTTTCCATGAGGTTTGGATGCTCTTTTCCTCCAAAACATGATCCTCGCATTAAGGCCATCAAAATGAACAACAGTTACTGGGGGGGCCACCCCCCTGGCCCCCCGGTCAAAAAAAAAATCAGCATTTTCCTTCCCCCCCTACCCAAAAGAGAGAAAAATGAGGAATGGAGACCTTGCTGATTGATCAACTGGAACATCTGTTGCGTCTGTTCACGTTCTTCAAAATGTCACGGGGGAACAAACTCAGCGAATGACAGCAGTAGAGTCCAAGTACCCGTAGCGGCAGCAGCAGCGGGGCAAGTTGGCAGAAGCCAATGGGTGACCTTGAATCTTTTTACCACCTCACCAACGCATGCAATGCAGGGCACACACCCAACACCAGAGCCAGTTTTAAATATGGTGCACGATATCTGCTTCAACATCGATGTTTTTGGATGTGTCCGGACCCAAAGACTTTGGGTACAAATGGACGAAGGGCCCGAGCTCGCTGCCACCCCATAGAGGTGTTGTCCTCCCCCAGACCGCGTCATTCGAGGGACCTTCAGCACATGGAGGAGTCATTAAGACAAACGCACCCGGCTTTCCCACAGATAATATGGATCGTTTGACTTTCATCAAGAGAATCAGGCATGGATCCTGATGATGTTGGGGCCCCCCAATTTTCCCAAGGTAAACCGTTATTGCCAGTTACTTCACATTCCCCTTTTCAAACAAAATGGTCCTCTTGAAACTTTTTTTAAAATGATCATTTCTTATGCAATTTTATTCCTTTTCCCAAAAGATAATTTTGCTGGTTTTGCTGTGGGGAGACTGAAAAAAACCAAAGTTTTATGACAACACCGTTTCCTTTTACCCCACTTTATCTTTAAAATTTTTCGCATTGTCAATGGTTTTGAGGTCATGTTGCTGTGAGATACGAAATAATCATGGTCCTTTGGAACGAAATGTGGTTTCTAAGTGGCATTTCTCACAAAATTTTTTAATATGGTGAGAAGCAATTTATAATTTTTTGGGGTCAGTTGCTGTAATAAAGTTTAAAATATGGCCCTTTTGTAACAGAAATGGGCTTCTAAGTGCATTTTCCCTCAAAATTTTTAACAGTGGCTGAGAAGTCTTTTTTAAAATTTTTTGGTCATCGTTTTGGTAGCATTACTACAGGTCCTATTTAAAAAAATGTTTTTCTAACAGAATTTGTTTTTCACAATTGTAAAAGGGGCTAAAGGGGTCATTTTTTGAATTTTTGGGGGCATTTTGCTTGACTGAGCTATACACGGGTCCTATTATAAAAAAAAATGTTTTTTCTAACAGACTTTGTTTTCACAATTGCCCAAAGTGGCTCAAGGGTCATGCTTTGAATTTTGGGGCATTTTGTGTGACTGCGCTAACTACGGGTCCTATTATAAAAAAATGTTGTTTCTAACAGCATTTGTTTCTTCCAATTGTCCAAGGGTAAAGGGGTCATGCTTTAAATTTTTTTGGGGGCTTTTTGCTGTGACTGAGCTATCTAAGGTCCTATTAAAAAAAAAATTTGTTTTTTCAAACAGACATTTGTTTTTTCACAATTGTAAAAAGGGGTCTTGGGTCTGTTTTGAATTTTTGGGGGGATTTTGCGTGAAATGCGCTAGACACAGGCCCTATTGTAAAAATGTGGTTTTAACAACATTTGTCTTCACAATTGCAAGAGTGGCTCAAGGGTGTGGTGCTGTCAGAAACGGGAAATGGTAGGACACTTTTAAAATGGCACAATTGCAAAATGATTTGTTTTTGCAAGATTTTTAACAAAGTTCAACCCCTGTATTGAGCACCCTTTAATACAATTAAAAAAGAGCAAAAACTGGTGGGATTCCCCTCCCATTTTAAAAATGTGTTTTCTAGAATTTAAATACAAAAACTTGATTACAAAATAGCTGGGAAAAAAAATTTTTCTAATTGTACAAGGGAGGTACAGGAAAACTTGACCCTTTAGGTTTTTTCAGAGGCATGGATATGGGCACGGACAGAGAACAAAGAACAGAGACAATTTCCTCCAGACGTTGATTTAAAATGAGAAAAAAAATGCCAAGATAAAGGGGCCCCGGGTGGAAAAGGAGCGTTAACCACCGTTTTTTCCAAGTGAAGCTCAATTGGTCGCATCTACGGGGGGGCAAGCACTACCCCGGGCAGGGACGTATATGTCCAGTGAAACTAAAATTGGTTGAAAGACTCCTTTTTTTGGCACTTTTTAATCTGGGGGTCATGCAGGGTTTTGGGGGTCATGCTGTGGCCCAGGACGATATAGCAATGTCCGTTCAACTAAAAAGGTGTTGAAAGACTCCTTTTCCGCAATTTTTAAACTGGGGGTCATGCGGTTTGGGGCTCATGCTGCGTTCCAGGGCAGGGATATTCAATGTCCCTTCAAGAACATGTGGTTCAAATCATACGCCCTTTGGCACTTTTTAATTTTTGGGTGAGGGTTTAAAGGGTTATGCTGTGGGGCAGGACAGGGATAGTGAATGGTCTGTGAGTTTTTTTTTGGGCTTTTTTAACCTAAGTGTGTTGTAAAGTAGCACGTATCCATTTGACTGTTGTGGATGTTTAAATTCCGCTTTCCCGTGTTTTGGGGGTAGGAATGAAGGTTTGTTGCCTCCCAGACTTTAATGGTCATCGGTGATAATCTATCATCGACCATCGAATACTTGTGATGTGGCCCCTTTCGACCATCGCCGATGGCGAAGTAAAAGTAAGGGTAACATACCCTTTGGGGGAAAAAATGGGGTTCCCGGGTTTACAAGATTAGGCAGCGCCATTGTGGCAGCAAGAAAAGCCAAGGGGAACATGGAGGTTCCGGTTCCACATGATTAGGCGGCAGTACCATAGGTGGCAGCGAGAACATGGCAGTGGGGAACATGGAGGTTCCGGTTCGACAAGATTAGGCAGCAGTACCATCGGTAGCAGCGAGAACATGGCAATGGGGAACAGCGAGGTACCGGTTTAACAAGATTAGGCGGCAATACAATTGGTGGCAGTGAGAACATGGCAATGGGGAACAGCGAGGTTCAGGATAACAGGACTTCATACATTTGGTGGTAGTACAGGTGGTACAGTAAGATTTGGAGGGCTATAAGGAGGAGGAGTGAGAGGTGTATGCAGTGCACATCAAGGTCATAAAGGTGTATATTTCAAAATAAATTCAGCTGTAAGACTTGTAAATCTAGCTGTTGGCAGCAGAAGAATACAATTTGTAGAAGCAGCAGACACAGGAACTACAGACATGAAATGTAGTGTAGTTTAAATGTGTATTTCACATTGTCAAGAAGACGTGCTACAGTTTACTACTCAGTGACATTGTCAACCGGGGCAACAAAATTGTCAGAGATCCATGCTTGATTCATTTTTATAAATCTCAAACGATCCACATTGTCAGGGGAAAGACGGATACGTTTGTCAGTTATCACCCCGCGAGCTGTGCTGAATGTGCGTTCCGAGATAATCCTTGCTGCTGGGCAGGATAAAACTTCTATGGCATGTCGAGCAAGCTCAGGTGCTCCTACCACCCATCGTCTTTACCAGGGATTGGTATTGTCACCCCCCTCCACACTCTTCACTGGGCCATTATGTAGCCTTCTGATGCTGCTGCCACCTCACCACTCGGGTCTCCTCATGCTACTGCTTTCACCTCCAGGCTATGTCACCATGTCACTCTCTGGCTCTATGCTGCTGCTGCCGCCACCTCCTTATGTCACCTAGCTGCTGCCATCTCAAAATCATGTCATTGTGCCACTCCCCGGCTGAAGCTGGCAGTTACTGTGCCCGCCCACCTCCACACACGTGTAATTGCTGCCAACCTCTGTGGGCCCTACTCATGCTGCTGCACCTCATACACTCTGTCATTGTGCTACTATGTGACCTACACATGCCTGCTGCCCACCTCCACATCTGTTCCATTGTGCTACTCTGTGGCTACTCATCGCTGCTGCCACCTCTACAAGTCTGTTATTGTGCCACTCTGCGGCCCTGATGGGTGCTGCCACCACCCACAACCTGTCAGTTGTGCCACTCTGTGGGCCTACGACATGTTTTCTGTGGCGACGCACACCCTCCACAATGTCGTGCTATGTGTACTGCGCCTGACTCTCGTTGGTGCACTACTCATCGCTGTGAGCTTCCAACTGAGACTCACACTCTTTCGAGCACTCGACCACTTTCTGGTGGATTTCTTCTAATGCTGTTTCTACTCTCCACCACTCATAACCGTTGCCAATCGATTTGGTCTTTTCCACTCCCCTTTTAACTGTCTCAAGAAGCGTAATGAAAACGGACAACACAACCATTTGTGATTCTTTGAAAACGCCCTTAAGGCCAGAAATGACATGGTCCCCCCCCCCCCTATTGTTTGCAGCAGGATTAGTCCTGACTGATTAGGTAGCCAACAAGCAGGAGTGGGCAAACAAAACACAGAAGCATGCATATATTCCATTTACTTGTCAATCTGTATTTGGATCAACTCCTGGTTCCCATTTTTGCTTTATGCAAGCTGAATGGATTACTTTGGACCTGATTGTAAGTCGACACTGACGATCAAAGGAACAGCGGGCAAAAAGATCAGTTTAAACCCCAAAAATTTACTGCCAACACTTCTCCACTCTTTCAGATTCTGTCTAATTTGTGCAATCATCCAATAGTTCATCCACAATCAAGTGAAGACATAATTGTTTTGGCACAAAAAAAAGAGAGAAGATAATCCCAAAATCAAAACACGCTGAGCATCTCTATGCCGCAATTGTACGTTGTATATGTCATAACAACACAAACACACTACACACACACAACACACACACACCAGCGACTCAAAACAACAACAGCGACAGGAGATGTGCAAGATCTTTTGAAACTTAATCTCCAAACAGATTTATAAGGCGCGCATCAGGAAGTATTTGGAATCAAATATCCCAAATAATAACCTGCCCTAATGGACATGTATTGCGCGTATACGCAAGACACACAAGAGTAAGAAAAGTTTTTTATTTTAAGAACACAAATATAGTTATAATGTCAAAAATAAACTGACTCGTATGACATGCTCCCTCTCCTCACTCTTTTCTTTCTCTATTCATTCTTTCGGGGGTGGGGGCTCTACTCTGATCGTGTTTAACAGAACAGTTCTTTCATAATCTGTGACATCATCTGATGAGGAGGAGTGCGCTCTTTATGATGTTACATAGTAGGGATTCATGGCCCCAGTCATCTCGTGCGGCTTTCTTTCTACTGGTGCTGACAAAAACCTCTAAATACATCTTACATTCTGCTCAGTCTGCGGTTCCACCCTTCTTTTCTTTTGGTCAGGTCTTCTGGCCCCCTGACTGCCCAGACGAAGATGAAAAGGAGGTGAAGCGATTCTCTTACAGAGCCGCGAGGCAGTCTCATGCGTGTCCATAACATAAAACACATCATTTGTCATGAAGACCGCAATCCCACACTCCTCTGCATATTTGAGCAATGGTCACCACGTTTTATACAAGCACCCTACAGGCTGCTGGGATCTGCTAGCCCTAGGAAATTAATGCACCTGTTTAGCGGACTGACGATTCCATCGTGAATACATTCGGACCGAGAATTAAATTTTGGGGACACAACGATCTCGGCAAATCACCCGATTCTAATTTTTGAGAAATTTCGTTCATCTAATCACATATAAGCCTACATCGCAGGCCATAACTCATACAGCTTAATGGCGGCACTATTAACTGAATCCACAGCAGAGCACGGACAATCACGGCAACTATGCTTACTTTCTGGGCACGATAAACAGTGCAAGCTAATTGCTGAGCATGGCTCACACAACCCCACTGCCTAGAGAACATATAGTGAATAAAAACTGCACATTAGCTTGAATACCTGTTCACCACCAGTATCGCAGAAAAGCCACGGTATAACTAAACATGGGGAGATTGCACTAAGGCAAAGATACCAAATAAAACTGACCATCTCACATGTCCCTCCAGGTGTCTTTCTACAGACACAATAAGAAATGCTGGCAAGCCCTCCTAATCGAATAGTATAGGCATAACTAATAGGTTGTAAGCCAGCACCACACATATCTGTATTAATGGCACCCTTCTGTATCGCCTTATTTATATGCAATTGTAGTACCAGAAACCACCCCCCTCATACATAGTAACGCTGTGATTGGTTGTTTTATTGGTATTTTTTGCATTTGTGCAATCTCCCCAATGTATTAACTGTGACTTTTCTGCATACTGGTGGTGAACTGGTATCAAGTCAATGTGCAATAATTTTTATCATCTAATTGTCCCCTTAGTGGTGGTGTAGCTGTGAGCTACTGCACAGCAATGCAAATCTGCACCTGTTTATCCTTCCCCAAAGTGAGTAAATTGCGGGCCTGTGTCTACACGTCAAACTGCGATTCAGTCCTAGTCTAACCACTTGAGCCCATAAGTATGGCCTCTGTAGTGTTTTTTTTGAGTAATTATGTCCTCATTTTTCCTCTGTGACATCTCTAATCATCAAGTTTTATCATCCATGGTGGTCCTCGCCCTCACACCCCTTTAATGTAGCTGCGCCATTAGATCTTCAACATCAAAGCCGGGGTCCTTCTAGCCAGTTTTCCCCCTTCTCTGATTCACTATGACCCGTAAATATTTCCTCCAACACAACGATAACATTTTCACCACAGCACTGCCCAACAGATCAACAAGTTTCAGGTATACAACACCCTGTACCCCAAAGCCGATAATCACCCTATCTCTGATATATTGCGGGAATATGTGTGCAGACGGGCCATCTCTCCACCTATACAACCACCAAAGACATGCGCACCACATGGACCATTCCCACATGAATTAATGCCCCAAGCAGGAAGCGGTCATAATTATAGTGCAAATTATCCTGCTTCCTTTAAGACACAGAGGAAGGAAAATCGGTAAATGTAATAAAATCGGAGAGTTCAATCCCTTTGTTCCTTTAAATCTCGATTCTCTGTCTGAGATTCCTGTTTTGTTATTTGGATGCGCGTACAGACTCCAAAGCATTTGTCTCGTCTACTCGGAACTTTCCTAATGCGTAATAACCAAAGCCTCACTGTCTTTCATTATAATCAAATCAACACGTTGAGGGCGCGCGGTCAGTTATATTTGTAGCTGGTTCACGAGCATAACGAGCATGATCTAAGTCCACGCAAGATGACAATCTGCGGGGAGGCGGAAGTCTTACATATTAACCAACTTTTATTTAACCAATGACAAGTCGTCTGCCAATACAACACACTTTCCACGTCAGCAGCGCCCCACAAGGCCATCTCGTGGTCATGCTCCTCAAGGTAGAGGGGGAAGCGCTGACGGAAAGTAAGTTATAATGCTTATCCGCCGATCGTGTTGCAAACTTAACAGCATATTTCTTGCGATAAGAATTCCCATTCCCCACCCTTTTTCCCATCGCTGAATTAATTGCGCGTCTGACATGTTTAAATGGACTGGAATTAATTTCAAGTTTTCCAAGCGATGCAAAAAAACAATTCGAAATCTGCCTTCAAGGTTTAAGATCGTCAATATATTCAGATATTTCCCATGTTTACTGCTTTCACTGTCCTTTTTGTTTAAAGGGACCCTCCAACTATGTGCATGTTGGCTCTTATGATCTATTCAGCAATGCCGTTCATGTACAGGATCCTTTGCGAAAGTAAGTGCACCCCTTCACGTTTTTTCTGTAAATATTGTATTCATCATTTCCATGGGACACACTAGTGATGAGCGATTTATGTTGAGACTAACGTCTATCGGGTCGGAATAGTCGATAATCGGCAAATTTACCAAGGACGAATTTCCGATAGTCGAATAATAGGATATCACTAGTGTATTGAGCGATTGCGTTGGGCTAAGAGATCGATCATAGTCCGATAGTCCGAGCCGCTATCGATAAGGTTTTTCGATAGATGGAGCATCGATTATGGCGGACATGACCTTTTAAAGTCTATGAGAGCAACAACCACCTTCATTAATAAACACCCAACAAGGCTGGAGAAGCCTAAAATTAACATCCAACAACATCAAATGAGGGATACGTGCTCCATCTTAGGCAACACACTTAGCTATAAAGCCACATAAAAAAGACACACACCATATTACTATGCCCTGTACTTGTACCCCAGCCTAACCCTTAAACCTGCAATCACCCACAAATTAAAAAAAGTGCCAAAGGCAGTAATGATTTGAACCATCATGGTTTTCTTGAACTGGACATGAATATCCCTGTCCCCCCTGGAACGCAGCATGAGCCCCCAAACCTGCATGAAAACCCCCACATTTAAAAAAGTGCCGAAAAAAGGATCTTTTCAATCCACCATTTTAGTTTCACTGGACATTGACTATACCCCTGTCACTTGGCCCACAGCATGAGTCCCCAAACCTGCTTGACCCCCACATTTAAAAAGTGCCCGGAAAAAGGAGTCTTTCAACCCCACCATTTTAGTTCAACTGGACATTGACTATAACCTGTCCTGGGCCCACAGCATGAGCCCCAAACCTGCATGACCCCCACATTTAAAAAGTGCCGGAAAAAGGAGTCCTTTCAACCACCATATTAGGTTCACTGGACATTGACTCTACCTGTCCAGCCACAAGCAATGACCCAGGGCCGGAGTTACAGTGGAGTGCGGTGAAAGGCCCAGGCTAGGCGTCCGTAATCGAATACAGCAGGTTAAAATGGCCCTAGACGCAGCATCGAAAACTGTCCGTGCTGAAGCAGAGTGGCGGAAGCGGAGTGTGAGAACTCCAGCCTTCCCTCTATACTACATTCATTACCTGGTAAAGCTTGCCCCTCCGTATGAGTGCGGACAAATTGAGCTTCACTTGGAAAAACATGGTTGTTAACGCCCTGTTACACCCAGGTGCCCTTTTGCTTGGCATTCACTTTTCCCTCATTATAACTCAACGTGCTGGAGGAAAATGGGTCTCTGTACTTGTGTATCTTCTCCGTAGCTCCATACTCCCTGTCCTCTGAATAACCTACATCTGGGTCAAGTTTTTTCCTGTACCTCCTTTTGTTCATTCAGAGGAATTAATTTTTAACAGCTATTTGTACATGCAACTTTTTAGTACTAAACTTCTAGAAAACACATTTTTTTAAAATAGGATGGAATCCCACCATGTCTTTGTTTCTCTTTTTATTCATTGTTATTAAATGGGTTGTCTCAATACAAAGGATTGATACTATGTTAAAGAATCTTGCAAAAATAAGTCATTTTGGCCAAATAGTGTCCATTAACAGTTGTCCCATCCTATCCTGATTCTGACAGCACCATCACCCTTGATGCCCACTTCTATTCCACTATTCGACAATTGTGAAGAACAAATGCTGGTTAGAACAACATTTTTTAGAATAGGACCCTGTAGTATAGCTGCATATCCAAGCAAAATGCCCCCAAAAATTCAAAGCATGACCCTTGAGCCACTTTGGACAATTGATGAAGAACAAATGTCTGTTAAAACAACGTTTTTTATTATAATAGGACCAGTATATTGCTGCATTTATTCAAAAGCAGCATGACCCCAAAAAAATTATAAAAAAGGAACTTCTCAGCCACTGTTAAAAATTGTGGAGGGAGAAATGCCACTTAGAAGCCACCATTTCTGTTCCAAGGACCAAGATTATTGCTGTATCACACAAACAACATGACCTCAAACCATTGACAATGTGAAAACTACTTAAGATAAAGTGAGTAAAGGGAATACGGTGTTGTCATGAAACCTTGCTGTCCTTTTACAGTCCTCCTCACAGCAAAACCAGCAAAATGAACTGTTTGGGAGAAAGAGAATAAAAATTGCAGTAAGAAATGATCATTTTAAAAAACAAGTTTTCAAGAGGAACCATTTCTGATTGAAAAAGGAAAAGTTGAAAGTCGACGGCAACTCATGCGTGACCACGCAATTTGGGGCCACAACATCAATCAGAGATCCATGCCCCTGATTTCATCTTGAGGAAGTCAATACTGAATCGCACATTAATCTGTGGAAAGCCGGATGCTTTTTGTCTGTAATGACTCCTCCAGCTGTGCTAGAAGGTCCGCTCAGATATGGACGCTGGGCTGCTGGCAGGACAACACCTCTAATGGCGTGACAAGCCAGCCTCGGGCCTTTCGTCCCAATTTGGATACCCCAGAAGTCTATTGGGTCCGGAACACAAGCAAAAACATCGGTGATTGAGACGCAGATAGTCGTGCACCATATGATCTTAAGCTGATCACTGTGTGTTTATGGATGTGTGCCCTGCATTGCATTTCGTTGTGAGGTGGTAAACAAAGATTGCAGAGGGTCACCCATAAGGCTTCTGCCCACCTTGCCTGCTTGCTGCCGCTACCCCTACTTGGCACTCAACGTGCGGAGTCACGTGCGCTGATGTTGTCTCCAACCGTGACAATTTGGGAAACGTGAAGCAGACGAAACAGATAGTCACCAGTTGATCAATCAAGCAAGGTCCCTCCTTTTCCTGCAATTTTTTACTCTCCCTATTTGGGTGGGTGGAAGGAAAGTGCTTGAGTTTTTTGTTTTGTACGGGATTGCCGGAGGGTGGCCACCAGTAACTGTTTGTTCATTGTGATGGCCTTAATGCGAGATCATGTAGGAGAAATGGAGCATCCAAGTCACTCAATGTGAGAGATGGAGCCCTTTGAATTTCCCAAGCCTCTGGTCGAGGGGCACTAGCAAACTGATCTTCCTCATCTTCCTCCTCCGCCTCAAATTCGCGCAACCTCTTTCCAAGGCAGGGACGTCGGTAAATCAGGGGTGTCTAGGAATACCTCCTCCACCTCCTCCTCCTCCGCTGCCTCTGGCACAGCTTCAACACAGCCCTGACTTGCCTGAGATGAGCACCTAGCTATGCGCCACCTTGCACTAGCTCTGGACCCCGAACCACTGCCTAATAAGACCGATGAAATTGTGAAACTGTCGGGCCTTTTGGATTGACGGAGAAAAGGCTCCGTGTCCGCATCTGTGTCCGTCCCTCCTCCGTCGCTGGCGGACCTGTTGTTTCAGAGTGTCCAACGATCGTTCCAGAACTAAGATCACCACAATGCTCATGCGACAAGGCATTGTCCGCACTGACCAATTTTGGTGGCTTCTCAAAACTGGGCAAGGATGGTGCAGAGCTCTTTCACCTGCCTCCACTCTCGGTGGTTCAACACCCCGAGGTTTCCGTACCGCTGCTTGTCAGGCCATGTGTCAACTTCGTACTGCGTAATGGCATTGCGCTGCTGCCACAATCGCTGGGGGCATGTGGAGGGGGGGAAATTTCCAGCGTGTTGCCACGCAACAATGAGACGGTTGAGGGGGAGGTCGTGCTGACGCTGCAACGCAGCCAGGGGGGGACGAAGCGGGGTGCGAACGGGGAAGTGCGAACTCAGACCTCGAACCTTCTTCAGCAGGCAGTCCAGACCCGGGTAGCTCTTTAGAAATTTCTGGACGACAAGGTTCATGACATGTGCCAGGCAAGGGTTTGTGCTCCAGCCCTACCGATTTAAGGGCGGCCAGCAGATTTCGCCCGTTATCGCACACCCCCTTTGCCTGGAAAAGGGTTCTTGTCACCCAGCCAGCGCGGTTCCGTTGCTTAGAGCCGTCCACAGCTCCTGACCTGTGTGTGGACGGTCTCCAAGGCGATTAATTTCAACACGCCTGGGTTCTCTGGGCACGTGATGCCACCAAGGGACCTTGGGGGAAAGAGCCCTGCAACCATCCCTGCGGTTTTGAAGAGCGTGCCCGAGCCTGAGAGCCACCGTCACCCCCAGAGACATCCACCCCAGCTCCCCATGAGCTGTCCAAGAATATAGCGGCCTTGGCCGTGCTTTACAGTCCATGTGTCGGTGGTGAAATGGACTTTTCCGGGACACAGATGCAGACAACGCCTTGAAATTTTAGATGACACGTGCTGGCCAGGGCGGGGAAACGGCTTTTCTGGCAAAGAAATGCCTGCTCGGCATCTGGTATTTGGGGGCAAGCGAGGGCCATGACGTGGCGGAACCCATCTGGTCCCACCAGACGGAAAGGCAACATTTCCAAGGCAAAAGCCTGGCAATGCCGACGTTCAGGCTTTTTGGGTTTGGGGATGGTTTTTGGGGTTTAAAATGTTTCTTCTGCTCCCCAAACCCTGGAAGACAGAAGGCTGGCTGCTAGACTGGCCGCTGTACGGCGTGCAGGTCTCAAACTGGCGGAAGGAGAAGGAGAGGATGGGTCTCTGTTGGTGCTGGTGATACTCGGGCGACGGTGGAGGCTGAAGCGGTGGCTGATCCCTGATCATGACCCTGAGAGACATGGGCAGCTGAGGACCGCGTGGTGGTGGCGGGGGAGGAGGGGGCGGAGACAGAGGGTGTAACAGTGGTTGGAGGCTCGGCGTCGGTCTGGCCTTTTTTGGCCAAGTGTTCCTCCATTTCAACTCATGCATTCGCTGCATGTGAAATAGACATGTTGGTGGTGGTTAACCACTTAAATTCTTGCCTCTACTTATGCGTTTACGGCAAAGGCGCATATGACATCGCTGGGTGAATCAGAGGCTTGCTCAAAGAAGGCCCAGGCTTGAGAGGTCCTGGACCTTTTGACGGCGATAAGCGAGGAGCGGGTTTGCGCTGACCGTGGCTGGCGGAATCAATCAGCGGACTTCTGCGACCGCCCTCTCCCTTTTTGTGGCGGGACCCTATTGACACTAACAACATTTGTCTTCCTCCTCGTCCACTGATGAAGCGCTCGCAAGCAAATTCTGCGGAAAAGACCAGGATGGATCCGCAATGTCCCTCATCATCATCATCATCAAAAACAGGTTTACTTGGTCGTCCTGACTTTCTGCATCCAGAAGCTGCGGGCTACAAGCAAGGGGCACTGCAAGGCGTTGCCGACCGCCCGGGATTTTCGCCGATTGACCAGCTTCCTTCTCCTCCTCTGATGGCATCAGTAACTGGGGGTCAGAGCAGACTAAAATCATCCTCTTGATCTTTTAACATGCCTTCTGACCCCAACCGCATTTTGTCATCAAAGAGGTCTTCAGACAAAGGATTATCCACAGTGGTGGGTACACGAGTTTTACATTTGGGCTGCTTCATTTGGACGGATGCTGATGATGCTGATGACGACATTTGTGGCCGTGACTGCGAGGACGAGGAGGTAAACTGCTAGATGCAGGTTGCATTAACCACTGAAGGACAGATTGGCGACGATGTTCGTTAAATTAGATTCACAGGGGCCCCGACCCAGCGATGACAGGCCTGACGTCCTGCAACTGACGATCCGCTGGGATGCGTGTTGTCGCCAGCACTGGAAGGAGCACCTTCTCTCGTACCTCTACCTCCATGTGCTACCCCCCCTTTTGCTCGCTTACCACCTGCAAATTTTGCTCCATGTTTAGAAATATAAAAATTTGAGAGTATGGGAAAAGTTTTTGGGAAAAACTCTTATTAAAAGACGGCAAATCACACTATTC
>JAODAL010070738.1:0-15803 GCA_025379985.1 Phyllomedusa bahiana | reverse complement strand
CAATTTTTTAAACACATTTCAAAAAAACGCATCAGATAGAAAAAATTTATAGAGCAGAGTAAGCTGGACATCAAGCACTGGGGTGAAATTTATAATTTACTAAAGCTTTCAGCAGCTCAGAGTGATAAACACATTAAGTAAAAAAATACCTTCATTCTGCTTTTAACTCTTATCATAGATTTCCCCACTTTTAATAGATAACAATAACCTAATACATAGGGAGCCATGTATTATGACCCACTTGAGTTAAGACCTAAGAATGTGTTAGGCGCTTTGTTTGAAAGACTAACACTTTTTAGTGGCCTAACATAAAGGGGTTTTTGGGGGGTTTCCCAGGGGGCGTGTATATATTACACACAATATGAATGTGGTTCGGCAAACAGGTGCATTACTGTTGGAAGGGCGCCCCATTTTCAATGTTCGCCTGAGCTGAGGGTCGAAGGGAGCTGGATTTGATGTTGGGAAAACAATGTTCAATATTTCTCAACTTACCCAAAAAAAATAATAAAAAGAATTTATGAAAATTTTTCAAACTAAAAAAAATTAAAAATTATTTAAATTTTAATAAACAATGTTATAGAAAAAAATATAAAAAAATAAAATATCTGGAGAGGGGCAAATTTTCTCAAAATTGGGTTCGCCGATTTTCCCCGGATTTTCCAAACAAAATCCGTTTCGTCAAATTTTTTGGGAAAATTGCTTTAAAAAAAGCTTTTTCCGTGCAGAGAGCCTGTGGGTGCTGTAAAACATTGTGCCATGCTTAAAATGCAGGGGGAGCTGGTTTGGTCTTAAAAACAATGCTGTGTTTTAGTATACAGCACTTACTGCCGCCGTCTTAAAAACGTTTCACTCTAAAATTCCCCCTGGGGCACTTACAGGGCAAAACTGACCAAAATGATGTGGGAACGCACCCTGATAAAGTCAGGGGCAGCGCCAGTGGAGAAAAACAAGCTGAGGGCTAAGCCTACCCTGGCGTCAAAAAAATCATATAGGTTACGAAGCCCCACAGATCGCAGCACAGTAAGGGGGCGTCCAGCAGGATCCCCTGCAGGTCCAGATCGGTGTCCCTACCGCCCTTGTTGCCCCACATAGTTTATACATTTCTCCCCGTGACATCTGACAACCCCAGCAAAAAGTGTAGGTTTGTCACACACAACCCCCCCCCACCGTTTTAACCCACCTTATCCTTTCGCTTCCCACAGAAAAACTACTATGTGCTATGGCCTCTGCACCATATAAGTGAGGACCAACTTTTTTAGGACAAATGGGCAGCAAAAAGGGAGAAGACACCCCTGCTTCTTGAAGAAGGGGAAATATATGAGGAGAGTTGCAATGGGGGGGTTTGTTGTGAGTGGAAAGGCTTTTTTCCCACGACACGTTGAGGTGGGCAGTGGTGACAGCAAAAACTAATCAATGTAGGGCCCTCGCATTGGGGGGCCGGGGTAAGCAAAAAGGCTAGGAAAAAGTAAAGGTGCCCCTTTTTTAAAAAGGCTAAAGTGCCCCCAAAAAGGAAAAATTTAGTTCTATCCATGCCTCCTTTTGCTCCCCCTTTTTTCCCCGGGGGAAAATGGAACCCACCGGTCACCCACCCTCGACTACCCATTGCCCCCCTGGAAGCACCCGTTTTTTCCCATATTAAGTTTTTGGAGATGGGAGGAAAGAAGGGGGATTTGGATGACAGACAATATGGAATCTTGGACAGTAAAAGTTTAGGGCGAATGTAGATGGGAGTTGTGCCTGTTTTCTGGCAAAAACTGCGGCTCACCGATCCGAATCCCCTGTCGGATGTAGGGATGCAATGTTAGGCGCAAGCTTCGCCACTTTCGGCTCCGTCCAACATGAAGGGGCGTGCAGTGGGCGCGATGCAAGCATTCTGGGGCGGGACCCGGCACTTTCGAATACTCCGAGGCATGCATGATCGCGGGTCGACAAAGTGAGGCACATTGCATCTCCGACAGGCAGACCTAGTTGATTGTAGTCTAAGTGAGCCGGAGGAGGCGAAGTGAAGCAAGAACATAATGGAATGGGGCAAAATGTGCTCTAGGTCAACTGTTACAACAGTACACAGCTCTCAACTCCGTGAGACATGGAGTATGATTCCAAAAATCGTTTTTATTAGGTGTAAAACATTATCTGAAAAAGAGCTCAAACCTTCTATAAACATACATAAATAAAATTACAAAACACGCGTTTGTCGCCGTCACCGGCGCTGCATCAGGTATTGGGATATTAGAAATTGCCGGGAAATACAGAAATTCAAATTTTGTAAGCACTACTCATTGGTCAGCATAAACCAACCAATCAGAATAGGAGCGACAGTGAACCATTTAAACCAAATGGAAAAGTAGACCAATCACATAAAAAGGGGAGGGACAGTTCAAAATACAGTATAAAAAGGCAGAAAAGAGCTGATTGGTTGAAACAGCGGGGCTTGGCTATCCCAGCCAATCAGAGCGCGAGCTACTTTGTCCCATTGTAGTCTATGGAGAGATGGGGGCACTGTAATCTCAGCTCCGTGCGGCGTGGAGTATTAGTAAATAAATCGTTTTTATTAAGTGTAAAACATTCTCTGTAAAAGAGCTAAAACCTTCTATAAACATGCATAAATAAATCACTAAAAAACACGTTTGTCGCGTCACCGGCGCTACATCAGGAATTGGGATATAGAAAACTGCCGGGAAATACAGTAATTCTAATTCTGTAAGCGCTTCTCATTGGTCGGCAGAAACCAACCAATCAGAATAGGAACGACAGTGAACCATTATAACCTATGGAGAAGTATTGACCAATCGAATGAAAAGGAGGGACAGTTCAAAATACAGTAAAAAAGGCAGAAAAGAGCTGATTAGTTGAGACCAGGCGGCATATATGAATCCACCAATCATATGGACTGCGCTATTTTGAGTGGAGCAAGAAGGGCGCGATAGAAGGGCACCTAAAAGTTATTACTGTCTAAGGGAAATATTCTAGTATTATGATTGGTTGGGGGGAAAGGGGGGCTCGTCCAGCTTAGCCAATCTGGGTGAGCTATTATCTCTAGAGTTCTAGGGGAAAAAAAATGCAGAGCGACCCCTGTTTGTGGGCTAAGTTAAAGGCCCTTCTTGTTTACATCAAAAAGCCCAATCAATGATTGGTGGATTCATATCTCCCGCCTGGTCTAAACCCCAATCAGCTTTCCTGACTTTTATACTGTATTTGAACTGTCCGCCTTTTTCTTTTGATTGGTCAAAAATGTGTTGAGGATTTTTATCGAAAAAGTTGAAATCGGAAGTTTTTATGGTGATGGGTTTTTTTTGATCATGCTTTTTTTAGGTTAAAATTTTGTGATTTTTTATTAAGCGCGCTTTTCGGGCTTTGTAATTGGCGGCCAGCAAATAGTTACAGAATAGGCAGGGTGAGATGGTGTGCGAGTCATGATGGGATGTGTATGGTTGCGTTGGCGGGAAAAATCACATCCCTCGTTTTACATAGAACAGCGTTTCCCTGTTAGCTCAGTGTCTCTCAGCGTCTCAAGGAAGGACTGCGTTTGGCTGGGGCCAAAAAAGCTCAGGAAAAAATTATTTTTTCCAGAAAAACCCTCTACTTTAGCTGTGATCCTTAAATTTGTTAGATTAGGATTGGAAATTTTATTAGTTAGGTAGAGAATTTTAAAGGAGCATCTACGCTGTAAATACGGGGGGGACGGGGGGGGGGCCCCCCCGGGCGAAACCAGACAAACCTTAAAAATTAATGGATAAAGTTACCAAGCTTGTGTAGACATTGATGAATTCTTTATTATTAACGTTTTCATTGGAAAAATTTCCGGATTTGGGCAGCCTGAACTTTTAGGATAACATCTTTTCTAGTAACGAGGGCTCTTTGTTAGGTGCAAAACTCCACTTTTATTTTAGTTAACTTTCGATTGGTGTTCTTTTCAATTTTGCCCAATCCACCTTTCTTGATTACCCCCCTTGCACTTAAAATTTTAATCCCGCAATTTTATTTGTCACCACAGGTGAATTGAAAGGTGGGAAAAAAAATCTTGAATTATACGAATAGACAAACTTATAAAGAAAACTGGATAAATTACCCAAAATTTGTGTAGACATTGCACTGCAATAGCTTTATTATTAACAGTTTTCTATTGAAATATTTCCTGGAATTGGGGGCCTGAACTTATAGGTCACATCTTTTCTAGTAAAATGCAGGTTCTTTGTTAGGGGCAAAACTCCCACTTTTTTTTATCAGTATACATTTCAGATAGGTGTTCATTTTCAATTTCGCCATTCCCCTTTCTTGATATATCCCCCCTTTTCAATTTTAAATTTTAATCCAGCAATTTATAGTCACCACAGGGGAAATTTAAAGGGGGACAAAAAATATCTTGTATTATATGAATAGCAAGCCTTTTAAAGAATACTGGATAAGTCACCAAAAACTTAGTGTACACATTGTCGCAATAGCTTTATTTTAAAGTTTTCTATTGAAATATTTCCCGGAATTGGGCAGCCCGAACTTTTAGGATCCATTTTTCTAGTAATGGGTCTCTTTGTTAGGTTTCAAAACTCCCCCTTTTATTTTCGTAACATTTCAGATAGGTGTTCATTTTGAATTTTGCCCATTCCAATTTGTTGATTATCCAACCCTTTCACTTAAATTTGAATCCCCGCAATTTTATAAATCACACAGGTGAATTGAAAGGGGCCCCAAAAATATCTTGTATTATACGAATACATAACTAATTTTTTTTTTTGATTTGGCGCACTAAAGCTTTGTTCATTGAGGCGCTTGCACTTAAAATTTTAATTTAGCAATTTTATATTTACCACGGTGAATTGAAAGGTGCCAAAAAATTTGTATTATACGAAAAACAAAAACAGATACGTGTTTTTTGATTTGGGGGCACTACAGCTTTTGTTCTTGAGGAGCTTGACCCTTCAATTTGAATACAGCAATTTTATAGTCACCAAAAGGTGAAATTTAAAAGGGGCCAAAAAATATCTTGTATTTTCGAAAACATAAAAGATAGTGTTTTTTTACTTTGGGGGACTACAGCTTTGTTCATTGAGGCAGTTGACTTAAATTTTAATACAGCAATTTTTTTGTCACCCCAGGTGAAATTTATAGGTGCCAAAAAAAACCCTTTTATTATCCGAATACATTTCAGATACGTGTTTTTCACTTTGGGAGGCCAGCTTTGGTTTTTGATCTACTTTGCATTTTAAAATTTTTACCAGCAATTTTTTGTCACCCCAAAGGGGAATTGATAGGGCCAAAAATACCCTTTTTTTACTGAAAACATTTCAATAGTGTTTTTTCCTTTGGCGCAGGCCGTTTGTTGTAGATCTACTTTGCAGTTATATATTTGAATCAGCAATTTTGTTTTGATTTGAGGGGTTTGAGAATAGCTTGGTTTGCCGTCTTTTAATAAGAGAATTTCCCAAAACTCTTCCATCCTTCTCAATTTTTTTATTTTGAACATGGAGCGAAATTCAGGTGGTAAGGGGCAAAGAGGGGGGTAGGACTGGAGGTAGAGGTACGAGAGAAGGGGCTTTTTCCAGTGTGGCGACAACCTCATGCCAGCGGATCTAGTTGCAGGGCCGTCAGGCCTGTTCGCTGGGTCAGGGCCCTGTTTTAAATTTAGTAAGAAAAGGTGCCAATTGTCCCTTTAGTGGTTAAACCAACCTGCCCGAGTTTTCCCTCCCTGTCCTCCCCCGTCACGGCCCCCAAATGTGGTTTCAGCACACCAGATCCGTTCCCCAAAATGAAGCCCGCCAAATGTCAACTGTGTACTCACCACTGTGGATAAACCCCTTTTCTGAAGCCCCTTTTGAGACAAAATGCGGTGGGGTCAGAAGGCATGTTAAAAGCACAAGAGGCCAAAGAGGATGATTTTCTCGCTTGACCCCAAGTTACTGAGCCATCAGAGGAGGAGAAGGAAGCCGGTCAATCGGAAAAAATCAGGGGCGGTGGCAACGCTTGAGCCCCCTCTTGCTTGTAGCCCCCAGCTCCGGTGCAGAATGTCAGGACAACGAAGTACCTGTTTTGTGATGATGATGGGACATTGGGATCCAAGGGGGTCTTTTCAGCAGAATTTGCTTGCGAGCGCTTCATCACTGGCGAGGAGGAAGACGAGGGGGGTAGGTCAGTAAGGGTTCCGCCCTCAAAAAGGGAGAGGGGGGTGCAAAGTCCGCTGATATGATTCCGCCAGCCACGGTAGCGAAAAACCCGCCCCTGCTTATCGCCTAAAAAAGGCCAGGCCCTCTCAAGCGGGGGGCCCTTCTTTGCCCCAACCCTTGATTCACCTAGCGTGTCATATCCGCTATGCCGTAAACGCATAAGAGGGGAAAGAACCTTAGGGGGTTTAAACCCCCACCAACTTATTCAGTACATGCAGCGAATGATGATTGAAATGGAGGAAACATTTGGGCCCAAAAAAGGCCAGATGAAGCGGGCCCCCAACCATGTCACACCCTCTTCCCCCCTTCCTCCTCCTCGCCCCCACCAAGGGGTTTCCTCAGTGCCAGTCTTCGGGTTTTGATCAGGGATCAGCCTCGCTTCAGCCTCCACGCGCGCGGGGTACCACCAACCCACCAGAGACCCATCCTACCCCTTTCTCCTTCCGCATTTTGACGCCGGCCCCCCGTACAGCGGCCAGTTAGCAGCCACCCTTCTGTCTTCCAGGTTTGGGAGCAGAAGAAACATTTTTAACCCCCCCATCCAACCCCAAAGCCTGAAGTCGGCATTGCCAGGCTTTTGGCCCTTGGAAAATGTTCCTTTTCCCGTTGGTGGAACAGAGGGTTTCCCGCCCATCATGGCCTTTGCCTGCCCCCAATACCAGATGCCGAGCAGGCATTTTTTGTGATCTTAGTTCTGGAAGATGTGGACACTCTGAAACAAAGGTCCCCCCACGATGGAGGAGGAGCGGACACAGATGCGGAGGGGGGGGGGGGAGCCTTTCTCTCCGTCAAATCCACAAACCCCGACAGTTTCACAATTTCATCGGTCTTCTTAGGCAGGGTTTTCGGGGCCCAGAGCTAGTGAAAGGTGGGAAAAGCTCTCAGGGTGTTCATTCAGGCAAGTCAGGGCTGTGTTAAAGTGTGCCCGGGGGCGGAGGAGGAGGAGGGGGGAGGGATTCCTAGACACCGACTTTCCCACGCCCTGCCCTTTGGGAAAAAGGTTGGCGCGAATTTTGGGGGGAGGGGGAAAATGAGGAAAATCAGTTTGCTAGTGCCCTCGACCCAGAGGTTGGGGGAAAACAAGGGTCCATCCTCCATGAGTGTTGGATGCTCCTTTCCTCCAAATGATCCTGCATTAAGGCCATCAAAATGAAAACGTTATGGGTGGCCACCCTCCGGGGTCCCCGGTACAAAACAAAACTCAGCACTTTTTTTACCCCACCCAAAAAGAGATAAAATGCAGGAAATGGAGACCTTGCGTTGATAACTGGAGACATTGTTAGTCTGTTCCGTTCCCCTAAAAGTCACGTGGGAAAAACATCAGCGACGTGACAGGTGGAGTGCCAAATAGGGTAGCGGCAGAAACAGGCAAGGGGGAGAAGCCTAATGGGTGGGCCTCTGGCAATCTTTGTTTACCACCCACCAAAAGCATGAATGCAGGGCACAACCAACACACAGAGACCCGCTTAAGATCATGGTGCACGATATTGCGCTCAAACCCATGTTTTTGTTGTGTTTCCCGGGCCAAAAGACTTTGGGGATTCCCAAAATGGAAGAATGACCCGAGCTGGGTGTAAAGCATGAGGTTTTGTCCTCCCCCAGCAGCCAGCGTATATCTGGCGGACCTTCGCACGCTGGAGGAGTCATTAAGAAAAAACGCATCCGGTTTCCAAGATAATGTGGATCGTTTGACTTTTAAAAGAGAATCAGGCATGGATCTTGATGATGTTGTCCCCCCAAATTGCGAGGTCATTTAGTTGCCGGTTACTTACATTCCCTCTTCAAACAAAAATGGTCCTCTTGAAAAATTTTTTTTTAAAATGATCTTTTTCTCTCAATTTTTATTCCTTTTTTTCCCCAAAAGTTCTTTTGGCGGGTTTTTGTGTGGGAGTCTGTAAAAGAACAGCAAGGTTTCAGGGAAAACCCCGGATTCCATTCACTAACTTTTTCTTTAGAATTTTTTTCAATTGTAAATGGTTTTAGGTCATGTTGCTGTGAGATACACTATAATTATGGTCCTTTGGAACAGAAATGGGGCTTCTAAGTGGCATTTCCCCCTCACAATTTTTAACGTGGCTGAGAAGTCATTTTCATATTTTTTTGGGTCATGCTGCTTTGAATGCAGCAATACTAAAGGTCCAATTATAAAAAAATGTTGATTCTAACAGAATTTGTTCTTTTACAATTGTCCAAAGTGGCTCAAGGGTTTTTGCTTTAAATTTTTAGGGCCATTTTGCTTTGAAATGCGCTATACTACAGGTCCTATTATAAAAAAAATTTTGTTTCTAACGGACATTTGTTCTTCACAATTTGGGTCAAGAGTGGTCAAGGGTGATGTTGCTTTCAGAATCAGGATTAGGTAGGACACTGTTAATGGACACATATTTCAAATTGAATTGATATTGCATGATCTTTAACATATCTATCAATCCCTGTATTGAGACAACCCATTTAATACAATTAAAAAAAGAGAAAACAAAGACATGGTGGATTCCATCCTATTTTAAAAATGTGTTTTCTAGAATTAAACTACTAAAAAATTGCATGTACAAAATAGCTGGTAAAAAAATTTCCCTCGGGAATTGTACAAGGGAGGTACAGGAAAAACTTGACCAGATGTAGGTTATTCAGAGGACTGGGTATGGAGCACAGACAGAGAACAAAGTCAGAGACAATTTCCTCCAGCACGTTTAGTAAATAAGAAAAGAATGCCAAGAAAAAGGCACCTGGGTGGAAAAGGAGCGTTAACCACCAGTATTTCCAAGTGAAGCTCAATTGGTCAGCACTCATAAGGAGGGGCAAGCACTACCCCGGACAGGGACAGGATATGTACAGTGAAACTAAAAAAGGTGGTTGAAATTTCTCCTTTTTCCGGCACTTTTTTAAAAGTGGGGGTCATGCAGGTTTGGGGATCATGCTGTGCCCAGGAAGGTATAGTCAATGTCCAGTGAAACTAAAAAGGTGGTTGAAAGACTCCTTTTCCCGGCACTTTGAATCTGTGGGTCAGACAGGTTTAATGGTCATTCTGCGGTACAGGACAGATATAGTCAATGTCCAGTTCAACTAAAATGGACAGTTCAACTAAAATGGACACTTTTTAATCTGGGGGTCATGCAGGGTTGGGGCTCAGGCTGTGGCCCAGGACAGGTTAGTCAATGTCCCGTGAAACTAAAATTTGTGGTTGGGAAAAACTCCTTTTCCGGCACTTTTGAATCTGTGGGTCAGACAGGTTTAATGGTCATTCTGCGGTACAGGACAGATATAGTCAATTTTCCCGTTCAATAAAATGGTGGTTGAAAGACAGGACCGTTTTAAAATCCCGTATTTCCAAGTGAAGCCCCAATTGGTCCGCACTCATACGGAGGGGCAAGCGCTACCCAGGACAGGGAAGTATATGTCCAGTGAAATAAAAATGGTGGTTTGAAAGACTCCTTTTTCCGGCACTTTTTAATCTGGGGTCATGCAGGTTTGGGGCTCATGCTGTGGCCCAGTACAGGTTTTAGTCAATGCCCAGTGAAACAAAAATTGGTGGTTGAAAGAACCCTTTTTCGGCACTTTTGAATCTGGGGGTCTTGCTGGTTTGGGGCTCATGCTGTGGCCCAGGACAGGTATAGTCAATGTCCAGTTCAACTAAAATGGTGATTGAAAGAATCTTTTTCCGGCACTTTTAAATCTGGGGGTCATGCAGGTTTGGGGCTAAATGCTGCGTTCCAGGACAGGGATATTCAATGTCCAGTTCAAGTAAGATGATGGTTCAAATCATACTCCCTTCTGGCACTTTTAATTTGTGGGTGATGCAGGTTTAAGGATCATGCTGTGATACAAGACAGGGATAGTGAATGGTCTGTTTTTTTTTCTGTGGCTTTTAAAACCCTAAGTGTGTTGCCTAAGATGTGGGCACTTTATCCATTTGACTGTTGTGGATGTTAATTCCAGCTTTCTCCAGCCCTGTTTGGGTGTAAGATGAAGGTGTTGTTGCTCTCCCATAGACTTTAATGGTCATCGCTCATAATCGACCGCTCAACTATCGACTATCTTGTCGATGATGGTGGGACTATCAACCATCGCCCGGGTATCGATGGCCAACGCAATCGCCTTCAAACATAGTCAATACTTCTCCATAAGTTTAAGGTTCACTGTCGCTCCTTTCTGATTGGTTGGTTTCTGCAGCCCCCAATTAGAAGAGGTTACAGAATTTGAATTACTGTATTTCGTTGGGTAGTTTTATATATCCCAAATTTCCCTGTTGTAGGCCGGTGACGGGGGACAAACCGCGTTGTTAGGGATTTGAGTGATGTATGTTTTTAGAAGGTTTTAGCTCTTTTACAGATAATATTTTACTCCTAATAAAAACGATTTTTTAATTCATACTCCATGTCTCACGGATCTGAGAGCCGAGATTTCATTGCCCCGATCTCTCCATAATCTACAATGGAACAAAGTAGCTCACACTCTGATTGGCTGAGATAGCCAAGCCCCCACTAGCTCAACCAATCAGCTCTTTTCTGCCTTTTTTACTGTATTTTGAACTGTCCCACCTTTTCATTTGATTGGTCAATACTACTCCATAGTTTATAATGGTTCACTGTCGCTCCTATTCTGATTGGCTGGTTTTTTGCCGACCAATGAGAGAGCTTACAGAATTAGAATTACTGTATTTCCCGGCACATTTTCTAATTCCAATTCTGATGTTGCGCCGTTATTTATTTTTTTTTTAGTGATTTTATTTATGTATTTTTTTAGAAGGTTTGAGCTCTTTTTCAGATAATGTTTTACACCTAATAAAAACGTTTTTTTGATTCATACTCCATGCCTCACGGAACTGAGAGCTGAGATTGATTTCTTGAGCGATCTTATATATTTTCACTTTAATTTTTAATGATCCACGTTTTCACTACATTTAATCGCTTTTAGACAGCTTTGATTGTTCACTTTATTCATTCATTCATTTGAAAGACAACTCTTTTTGCTATTCACTCACATGTTTAATGATTTTTCGCTCATTTCCAGCCAGTCGCGAATCGGAATACATGTTAGGTGCAGTCCTTCTGCGCCTACGTCCCGCACTGCGCCTCACACACTGGCGAGGCGCAGGGAACTTTTCACCGCATGTATGAGTGCACCTTCTCGGGCGGCGAATCTTAGGCGCAGTCCCTTCTGCGCCTAAGTCCCGCACTGCGCCTCACACACTGGCGAGGCGCAGGGGACTTTACACCGCATGTATAAGCGCACCTTGGGTGCCAACATACATGAGGCGCAGCTTTCACTTTAAATTGGGCAAAAACGTGTGCTCCGATGCCTCGAGCTTCATACATGTCGCCCTTAATGTCTGGGCCAGATGTAAAATTGGGTGTCATTAGCATACTGGTGGTTTTGAAAGCCATGTGATGCTATGAGCTGACCCAGACCAACAGTGTACAAGAGTTCATCATTATCATTGGGAGAAGAGAGCAGCAGCTTGCGTGTCAGGCAGCCCGTAAGTCGGTAGTGTGGCCGGGAGTCAGCAGGGTGGCAGCAGTGCGAGGTTGGGAGCCAAACGGCCACGATTTAGACCACCCACTTTGCAGGTCCCAGAAAGTAGCGGCACAGGGGCTCACTGGGTCAGCGGCGGTAACAGTCAGTCAGTGCGGAGCTTTGGTGGTAAAATCACCTACTCGGCGGTGTGCCAGTTTTTTGACGAGACACCAGAGGAGGCGAACATAACTATATGTAGAATCTGTGGGCAGAAAGTAAAGCATGACCAGGGACCTAATGTTGGCACCATGGCCCTGCATCAACATCATGCAGTGTCACCATACATGTTTCAGATGTGGTGGTCCATCCTGTCCCAACAGCAGCAGCACCCAGTGGCACTCCTCCCATTTCAGGCAGTCAAGGCTTCACCACCTCTGCCGAAGACAACTCCCTGTCTTTTCCATCATCTACCGGTCCAGATACTCCTGCTCCTCGGCACTCATGGTGCCAGCAGTCGTTCACCGAGATGATTACCAAGAGAAAGCAGTATGCGTCTAGCCATCCCTAAGTGCAGAAGCTGACCGTGCTCCTGTCCAAATTAGTGGTACTGCAGTCCCTCCCTTTCCAAGTGGGGGACTCTGCACCATTCAAAGAACTGGCCAGGAAACTTGGCATTCACTTCTGCCATTATAACGACATGGATAGTGGCTCCTCTGGACCACCGCAAGCGGTGGTAGCGGCCACGCCAGGGAGCGGGGTCTAAATAGGTCCCGATTTTCACCAGAGCTGCCGCAAAGCGGATTAGACTTGCTGTGGTGTGAGTCAACCAGGTCGCTACCCCTGATGTGACTTGCTTGCGGTGGCAGCCGAGGTGTAGCGTGGTACAAAATCGTAAGGTAAACTCGGAGTCGGGGACAGGCAGTAAGGTCAGGACAGGTGGCAATGGATCGTGGTCAAGGGACAAAGGCAAGAGGTACGGTACACGGATATGACAGACGAGGCTGAAGGAAACGCTTTCTCAATAGGCTCTAAAGATTATTATCATTATTATTATTATTATTATTTTTTTTTTATTATTTATTTTATAGTCTTGGAGGCAGTTGTGTGAGGAGCCTTTTCCATTACAAATGCAGCTAAAGAATTTCCACAGCTTTCAAAATCTGGACACCTAGATACAAGTTCAGCAAACTTTTCCTTTATCACCTGTGTTATCTGTTCATGAACAAATGAACGTTTATCAACTTGCTTTCTTAAACCACTTGAAATCTGTGTGGATGTAATTTGTTCCACCGGTAACAGGGGAGGGCCTCCAGAAGGACTTGTGTTTTTAGTTTCTGTAAGTTGGACATACGATTCAGATTCTTCCTACTAAAGAAGTTAATCCAAAGCCAGTTTTGCAGCAATTGCTTTTGCTTCTTTTTTGTTCTGTCCCATTACAGTTTTGTACTGAATTCAAACAACAATGGCACAGAATGCAAAATAAGCACCTAAAACATTCCCTGTAGTTATGGTCTCCTTCAGTTCAAGTTCCATACGCTGCATTTGAACAAACTGGTGTAACGCAGAAACTGGATTCAAACCACCACGTTTATACTTCATGAGTGTTTGATCGTCACTGCTGTCCTCCTCAATGGTCTTGGTATGCAGAGGCTGACCGCTCGCCAAAAAACCTCCCATGCCACTCTCCACATCAATACTGCAAGAAGCAGGGGATGTCTGCCCCACCTCTTCGTTGCCAAGTAGCTGCTGACTGTCCTCAAATTGTTCATCCTCGCTGTATAGTGGCGCTGAGCCCAGACCACATACTACTTTTCTAGCTGAGGGACCCGAACGGGAGGTTGAGGACAGGTGAGGGGCACTGACCTGTTCCCGGGCCATGCCAACTAAGAGTTGTATCTGACGAACCCACTGACTGTTGGCTAGGGTTGTCAGATGTCATCTGGGATGAAGTTGATGACCTACTCAACCAATCAAGAACCCTTGGGTTGCTGATCAACACATGGCCGCTACATGACACCGGCAGTTCTGGCCTCACCGAGTGACCCCTGCTGCGACGTCCCCTTACTGTGCTGTGACCTGTGCCTGCTCCAGGAATGTTTGTGCCACTGCCACTCGCATGTGAAGAGCCTGCCACCTCTCTGTCTGACATACTGTTTGTTCAAAAATTTACAGACTGTTTAATGAAGATATCTGTATATGATAAATACACACCCTGTATTTGACTCCAAATGAACCCATTAACAAGCTTGGGTAACCCTTGGATATAAATTGCGCTCCACAAATGGGCAGAAAAAATTTACTTGTATGTGCCGTTTAAAAACAGTGTATTTTACTGAATATAAAAGCACAGGCTTAATTAACCTTCGGATATGAATTATGCTACAGGCAACATTTCTTTTTTGAAAAAGAACGTTTCTTTTACTAAGTACAACTGCAGAAAAATACTTAGTTAATCCTTGGATGTAAATTGTGCAAAAGAAATATGCTGCCAACAATTACCAGCTTTGTGGCGTGTTAAAACGGGGTGTATTTTACGGAACACAAGAACAGAAAAACTCGTACTTAACCTTCGGATATGAATTATGCTACAGGAATTACGAGGAAAAATTTCGTCTTTGGCATTGAAAAACACTGTTTATTTTAGTGACTACAAAAGCAGAAACATGCTTAATCAACCTTCGTATATAAATTATGCTACAGGAATCACCAGGAAAAATTTTGTCTTTGGCGTTGAAAAACACTGTTTCTTTTACTGACTACAATAGCACAAACATGCTTAAAGGGGTTGTCTCACTACAAAGATTGTCATTCAAATTAAAGATCTTCAAAAAACAAGCAAGTTTGCAATATATGTCAATAACAAATCTCCTACTGATTTCTAGATAACTTGTTTTTAGTGGCTCCAGGGGCTTCTGAGGTCTCTATAGTCACCGACCTGCTTGTTCTCCCTCATAAGCTGTATCGCTGGCATCTTATCACAGCAGGTTGAGTCGGGAGCGAGCATGCAGGTTTAACTATCTCTTGCCCGTTCTCTCTCTGTCCTCGCTCTGCCTGCTGCACAGCAGAGGGATTTTGAGCAGGCATACTAGCAGCCCCTGTCATGTCCCCGGCTGCCTTATCTGTGTCGGAGCCTAATTATTATTCACTGCTGTTAACTATTTCCTGCCCATGTCATTCACTCTCCTGTTTACCTAACCAGCTTCACTGCTGAAGTGAATGATTCCAGCAGGAAATAGTCAACAGTCAGTGAATAGTAATAAACAGAGACACAGACAGACATAGCAGTGAGATAACTCCATGAAAAGACAACAGGCTGCCCAGCCCCGGCAGCTAGTACCAAAGGAGGATCACATCAGAGATTATTTGAATCGCTTCCCCCCTGCCCAATTCCCTGTGCTGGGAACCCCTGGCCTGGGTAATCGCCTGCCCTGCGTGCTGTCATGTATGGGGAGAGAAATATGTGCTGTGTACACATTGGATGCTATTGAATGGTCAGCAGCAGGGGAAAGAGAACTCTGTGATCTGAGATGTTCTCCCTTCCAATGCTGTTTTAGCATCGGGAGCGAGCGCAGCAGCATGACGTCACGTAGTGAAGGGAGGGGGGAGAGGACTCGAGGAAGCAGTACTCCCGCCATGATTTCAAAACTCCAGCTCTTAAGACAGCACCAAGGAAGGGTGAAATTCAGTCGTGAGACAACCCCTTTAAGGTGATGAACTATAACCCCAACACACAAGTGTGTACTTCTAATGGTATATTTGTTTGGGTTGCTGTCTCTTGTCCTTACTTTTGTTCAACCCGCAACAGAGTCCCTGGACAGATATATTGTGAAAGCTGAAGGATACAAAGGAAAAACAGATAGGCATGGCTGTTATAAAAATTAATTTATTTGTGGATGAAATTGGATTATGCTTGGGTGACATAGAAGAGTCATTAAAGAGGAAGTACAACTCAGATTCTTCCACTCATTATGACCAGACACTGGTACATATTCTTTTCTTTTTATCTGCTTTTATTTTCTGATTGTAAATTTTTTTTTAATTCTATTTTCTTTGCATAATTATAGGGGTAGTCATACTATATTAGCATCAAACACTCCCGTTTATAGTATGGATATTAAAATGATTGATAGAGCTTTTAAAATATTTTTTATAGAAAGTTCAAGAATTTCTTTGGTAAATTGGTATATGACA
>JAODAL010070737.1:0-15804 GCA_025379985.1 Phyllomedusa bahiana | reverse complement strand
GGGGGGGAGGGGGTGTATGATGGATAGTGGTGGTGGGAGGAGGAGGGGGTGTATGATGGATAGTGGTGGGAGGAGGAGGGGGTGTATGATGGATAGTGGTGGGAGGAGGAGGGGGTGTATGATGGATAGTGGTGGGAGGAGGAGGGGGTGTATGATGGATAGTGGTGGGAGGAGGAGGAGGGGGTGTATGATGGATAGTGGTGGGAGGAGGAGGAGGGGGTGTATGATGGATAGTGGTGGGAGGAGGAGGGGGTGTATGATGGATAGTGGTGGGAGGAGGAGGGGTGTATGATGGATAGTGGTGGGAGGAGGAGGAGTGGGTGTATGTGTGGCGGGGAGCGGTGATGTGTGGGGGGGGGGGGGTGATGGTGGGGGGGGGGGTGGTGGCGGGGGGCTGTGATTTTTGGGCGGGGGGCGGGATGTTGGGGGCGGGGGGGGGGTGATGTGTGGGGGGGGCGGTGAGTGGGCGGGAGGGGGGGGGTGATGTGTGACGGGGGGCGTTGGCGTGGGGCGGGGCCGGTGACGTGTGGGCGGTGGCGGGGAGCGGCGGTGATGTGTGGGCGGTGGCGGGGAGCGGCGGTGATGTGTGGGGGGGGTGGGCGGTTTTGGTGGGCGGGGGGCGGGGGCGGGGGTTGGGGGGGGGGGGGGGCCGGGGTTTTTGTGGGGGTTGGCGGGGAGCGTTTGCGGGGGGCGGTGACGTGTGGTGGGGGCGGTGGGGGGGGGCCCCGGGGGGTTTGTGGCGGGGGGGGGGGGTTGAGTGTGGGGGCGGGGGGGTGATTTGTGGCGGGGGGGGGTTTTTTTGGCGGGGGGGGGGGGTGGGTGTGGGGGGGGGGGGGGTGGTGTGGCGGGGGGTGGGGTGTGTGTGGGGGGGGGCGGTGACGTGTGGGGGGGGAGCTGTGACGTGTGGCGGGGGCGGTTTGGAGTGTGGCGGGGGGCTTTGATGTGTGGCGGGGGGGCTTTGATGTGTGGCGGGGGGGCGTTGACGTGTGGGGGGGGGGCGGTGATGTGTGGCGGGGGGGGTGTGTGGGGGGGGCGGGGGTGTTGTGTGGGCGGGGAGCGGCGGTGGCGGGGGGCGGTGACGTGTGGCGGGGCGGTGACGTGTGGGCGGTGGCGGGGCCGGTGACGTGGGCGGTGGCAGGGGGACGGTGGCGGGGGCGGTGACGTGTGGGGGGGGGGGGTGGCGTGTGGCGGGGGCGGTGATGTGTGGGGGGGGGGGTGATGTGTGGCGGCGGGGGTGTGTTGGCGGGGGCGGTGAAAGTGGGGGGGGGGGCGGTGTGTTTTGGGCGGGGGCGCTGACGTGTGGCGGGGGGGCGGTGACGTGTGGTTGGGGGCGGTGACGTGTGGCGGAGAGCTGTGATGTGTGGCGGGGGGGCGGTGGCGGGGGGCGGTGACGTGTTGCTGGGGGCGGTGGCGGGGAGCGGTGACGTGTGGCGGGGAGCGGTGACGTGTGGCGGGGAGCGGTGACGTGTGGGCGGGGGCGGTGACGTGTGGCGGGGGCTGTGACGTGGGCCGATGAAGTGTGGCGGGGGGCGGTGACGTGTTGGGGGGAGCTGTGATGTGTGATGGCGTGGGGGGCGGTGGCGGGGGCGGTGCGTGTGCGGGGGTACGTGTGGCGGGGGGCGGTGAAGTGTGGCGGGGAGCGGTGACGTTTGGCGGGGGCGGTGACGTGTGGCGGGGGCGGTGACGTGTGGCGGGGGGCTGTGACGTGTGGTTGGGGGCGGTGACGTGTGGGGGGAGCTGTGATGTGTGGGGGGGGAGCTGTGATGTGTGGCGGGGGGCGGTGACGTGTGGCGGGGGGCGGTGACGTGTTGCTGGGGGCGGTGGCGGGGAGCGGTGACGTGTGGCGGGGAGCGGTGACGTGTGGTGTGGCGGGGGGTGGTGACGTGTGGGCGGGGGCGGTGACGTGTGGCGGGGGCTGTGACGTGGGGCGGGTGAGCGTGATTGTGGCGGGGGCGTGATGGAAGGGGGCGTAGGTTTGGGCGGGGGGCGGGGGTGAGTGGGGGACCGTGAGGGTGCGTGTGGGGGGAGCTGTGATGTGTGGGCGGGGGGCGGTGACGTGTGGCGGGGGGGCGGTGACGTGTTGCTGGTGGCGGGGAGCGGTGACGTGTGGCGGGGGCGGTGACGTGTGGCGGAGGCGGTGACGTGTGGGCGGGGGGCGGTGACGTGTGGCGGGGACTGTGACGTTGGGCGGTGACGTATGGCGGGGGCGGTGACGTGGGGCGGTGACGTGTGGCGGGGGCGGTGACGTGTGGCGGGGGCGGTGATGTGTGGCGGGGGCGGTGACGTGTGGCGGGGAGCGGTGACGCGTGGCGGGGAGCGGTGACGCGTGGCGGGGAGCGGTGACGCGTGGCGGGGGCTTTGATGTGTGTCGGGGGCTTTGATGTGTGGCGGGGGCGGTGATGTGTGGCGGGGGGCGTTGACGTGTGGCGGGGGGCGTTGACGTGTGGCGGGGGGCGTTGACGTGTGGTGGGGGGCGGTGACGTGTGGTGGGGGGCGGTGATGTGTGGTGGGGGGCGGTGATGTGTGGTGGGGGGCGGTGACCTGTGGCGGGGGGCGGTGACGTGTGTCGGGGGGCGGTGAAGTGTGGCGGGGGGGGTGACGTGTGGGGGGGCGGGGGGGGGGGGGGGGGGGGGTGTGTTGGCGGGGGGCGGTGTTGTGTTGCGGGGGCGGTGATGTGTGGTGGGGGGCGGTGACGTGTGGCCGGTGGCGGTGACTTGTGGTGGGGAGTGGTGACGTGTGGTGGGGGGCGGTGACTTGTGTCGGGGGGCGGTGACGTGTGGCGGGGGGCGTTGAGGTGCGGGCGGCGGGGGGCGGGCGTGCGTTGTGGGGGGGGGGGTGACGTGTGCTGGGGGGCGGTGAGTTGTGGCGGGTTTGTGGACGTGTGGGGGGGGGTTGACGTGTGGCGGGGGGGTGAGTGTGGGGGGGGGGTGTGTGTGGTGGGGGGGGGTGGTGTGGTGGGGGGCGGGGGGGGAGGGTGGGTGGGGGGGCGGTGAGTGTGGGGGGGGGGGTGATTGGCGGGGGGGGGCGGGGGTGTGGGGGGGGGGCGGTGAGTGTGGGGGGGGGAGGTGGCGGGGGGGCGGGGTTGTGTGGGGGGGGCGGTGATTTTTGGGGGGGGCGGGGGGGTGGGGCGGGGGGGGGGTGTGCGGGGGGGGGCGGGGGGGTTTGACGTGTGGCGGGGGGGGGTGCTGTGGGGGGGGGTGCGTGTGGGGGGGGGGCGGTGCGGGGGGTTGCGTTTTGTGGGGGTGGGGTTTGCCGGTGGCGGGGGGGGTGGGTGGCGGGGGCGGGAGGGGGGGGGGCGGGGGGGTTTGTGGGGGGGGGGGGGGTTTTGTGGGGGGGGGGGCGGTGACGTGTGGGTGGGGGGGGCGGGGGGGACGTGTGGCGGGGGGCGGGGGGGGGGGTTTGTGGGGGGGGCGGTGGTTTTGGTGGCGGGGGGGGGGTGGGGGGGTTACGTGGGGGGGGGGGGGGGGTGTGGGGGGGGGGGTAGTGGGGCGGGGGGCGGTGATTGTGGGGGGGGCGGGGGGTGAGTGTGGGGGGGTGGTTGGGGGGGGGGGGCGGTGAGTGTGGGGGGGGGGGCGGTGATTTTGGGGGGGGTGAGGGGTGGGGGGTGGGGCGGTGAGTGTGGCGGGGGGGGGGTGAGTGTTGGGGGGGGGGGGCGTTGACGTGTGGCGGGGGCGTTGACGTGTGGCGGGGGGGGCGTGGGGGGCTTGGGGCGTGGGGCGGGGGGGGCGTGGCGGGGGGGGGGTGGGTGTGGCGGGGGCGGGGGACGGTGGCGGGGGCGGTGAGTTGGGGGGGGGGGGTGAGTGTGGGGGGGGGGGGTAAAGTGTGGGGGGGGGCGGTGGTGTGGGGGGGACGGAGTTGGCGGGGGCGGTTGCTTTTGTGGGGGGGGGGTGAGTGTTTTGGGGGGGGGTGATTTGGGTTTGGGGGTGGATGTGTGGGGGGGGGCGGTGCGGGGGCGGTGCGTGGGGCGGGGGGCGGTGACGGTGGCGGGGGGGGGGGTGACGTGGGGGGGGCGGTGACGTGTGGGGGGGGGGGGGGGGGGGGGGGGGTGAGTGTGGGGGGGGTGGGGGGGCGGGGCTTTTTTGGGGGGGGCGTAAAGGGGGCGGGGGGGCGGTGACGTGTGGCGGGGGCGGTGACGTGTGGCGGGGGCGTTGACGTGTGGTGGGCGGCGTTGACGTGTGGTGGGCGGCGTTGACGTGTGGTGGGCGGCGTTGACGTGTGGTGGGCGGCGTTGACGTGTGGTGGGGGGCGGGGTGTGGTGGTGGGGTGTGTTGGGGGGGCGGGTTTTGGTGGTGGGGGGCGTGAGGGTGTGGTGGGGGGGGTGTGTGGGGTTGGGGGGCTGGGTGATGTGTGGCGGGGGGCGGTGATGTGTGGCGGGGGGCGGTGATGTGTGGCGGGGGGCGGTGATGTGTGGCGGGGGGGGGTGGGTGGCGGGGGGCGGGGGCGGTGGGGGGGCGGTGACGTGTGGCGGTGACGTGTGGCGGGGGGCGGTGACGTGTGGCGGGGGCGGTGACGTGTTGCGGGTGCGGTGCGGTGATGTGTGGCGGGGGGGGGGTGGTGTGGCGGGGGGCGGTGATGTGTGGCGGGGGGCGGTGACGTGTGGCGGGGGGCGGTGACGTGTGTGCGGGTGCCGGGGGACGTGTGGCGGGGGGCGGTGGGTGGCGGGGTGGGGGGGGCGGGGGTGATGTGTGGCCGGTGGCGGGGTGAGGGTTGGGCGGGGGGGGTGACTTGTGTGGGGGGGGCGGGGGGGACGTGGGGCGGGGGCGGGGACGTGTGGCGGGGGGCGGGAGTGTGGGGGGGGGGTGCGGGGGTGTGTCGGGGGGGCGGTGACGTGTGACGGGGGGCGGTGACGGGGGGCGGTGACGTGTGGCGGGGGGCGGTGACGTGTGGCGGGGGGCGGTGACGTGTGGCGGGGGGCGGTGACGTGTTGCGGGTGCGGTGATGTGTGGCGGGGGGCGGTGATGTGTGGCGGGGGGCGGTGATGTGTGGCGGGGGGCGGTGACGTGTGGCGGGGGGCGGTGACGTGTGGCGGGGGGCGGTGACGTGTGGCGGGGGGCGGTGACGTGTGGCGGGGGGCGGTGACGTGTGGCGGGGGCGGTGACGTGTGGTGGGGGGCGGTGACTTGGGTTGGGGGGCGGTGACGTGTGGCGGGGGCGGTGACGTGTGGCGGGGGGCGTTGACGTGTGGCGGGGGGCGTTGACGTGTGGCGGGGGGCGGTGACGTGTGGCGGGGGGCGGTGACGTGTGGCGGGGGCGGTGACGTGTGGGCGGTGGCGGGGGGCGGTGACGTGTGGCGGGCGCTGTGACGTGGGGCGGTGGCGGGGGGCCGTGACGTGTGGCGGGGGCGGTGACGAGTGGCGGGGGGCCGTGCAGTGTGGCGGGGGCGGTGACGCGTGGGGGCGGTGACGTGTGGCCGGTGGCGGTGACTTGTGGTGGGGAGTGGTGACGTGTGGTGGGGGGCGGTGACTTGTGTTGGGGGCGGTACGGTGAGGGGGGGGGGGGGGGGACGTGTGGGGGGGGCGTTGTTTTGTGGCGGGGGGGCGTTGCGTGTGGCGGGGGGCTTTGACGTTGGGGGGGGCGGGACGTGTGGGGGGGGGGGCGGTGACGTGTGTCGGGGGGCGGTGATGTGTGTCGGGGGGCGTGCGTGTGGCGGGGGCGTTGAGTGGGGCGGGGGGGGGGGGGTGACGTGTGGCGGGGGGGCGGTGACGTGTGGCGGGGGCGGTGACGTGTGGCGGGGGGCAGTGACGTGTGGCGGGCGTCGGTGACGTGTGGTGGGGAGCGGTGGTGATGTGTGGCGGGGGGGCGGTGATATGTGGCGGGGGCGGTGACGTGTGGCGGGGGGGCGGTGAGTGTGGGGGGGGGGGGGTGGGGGGCGGGGGGCGGGGGGCGGTGAGTGTGGGGGGGGGGGGGTGCGTTTGTGGCGGGGGGGCGGTGACGTGTGGCGGGGGGGGCGGGGGGTGGCGGGGGGCGGTGACGTGTGGCGGGGGGGCGGTGACGTGTGGCGGGGAGTGGCGGTGGCGGGGGGCGGTGATGTGTGGTGGGGAGCGGCGGTGACGTGTGGCGGGGGGGCGGGGGGGGGGGGTTTGGGGCCGGGGTGATATTTGGTGGGGAGTGGCGGTGACGTGGGGGGGCGGTGCGGGGGGGGGGGCGGTGACGTGTGGGGGGGGCGGTGACGTGTGGCGGGGGGCGGTGATGTGTGGTGGGGGGGCGGTGATATTTGGTGGGGAGCGGCGGTGACGTGGGGCGGTGACGTGTGGCGGGGGGCGGTGACGTGGGGCGTTGACGTGTGGCGGGGAGCGGTGACGCGGGGCGGGGAGCGGTGACCTGTGGCGGGGGGCGGTGACATGTGGCGGGGAGCGGTGATCTGTAGTGACCTGTGACCTCTCTTGCAGTGCGTCTTCCATGGCCCTGATAGAAGGTGTGGGTGATGAGGTCACCGTCCTGTGTCTGCTCCTTGTCCTTCTGTCCGTCCTGGTCCTCGCCTGGGTCTCCACCCACACGTCTGACCGGGGAGCAGCGCAGTGGACGGCTCCGGTTTGGCGAGGAGGCGACTCAGGACGGGAGGAGCCGGTTTCTGCTGCTGACGACCCCCCTGATGGAGCAAAAGCCCCGGCGATGGGACGGGGGCCGCCCCCTCCCGAATGAAGGGTTTCTGAGGAGTGATGTCCCCACCAGCGACCATGAACCGTCCTCCGGTGACTCCCCGACATGTAACCAGGAGTCGCCCACGCCCGGGCCCCGAGGGCCCCGGGGCACCAGGAGATCCCCGACATGAAAACCAGGGTGCCCACTGCCCCGGACCGGGGCCCCCAGTCACCGGGAGACTCCCCGACATGTAACCAGGAGTCGCCCACTGTCCAGCACCAAGGGCCCCAGTCACCGGGAGACTTCCTGACGTCATATAACCAGGAGTCGCCCACTGTCCAGCACCGAGGGCCCCGTCCACCGGTGGTCCCCGCATGAAACCAGGAGTCGCCCCACTGTCCGGCACCGGGGCCCCCAGCCCCGGGGAAAATCCGCATCATGAAACCCAGGAGTCGCCCACTGTCCGGCACCGAGGGCCCCAGTCACCGGGAGACTCCCCGACGTTTCATTAACCGGGATTTTGTCCCCCACGTCCGCCCCGGGGCCCCAGTCCCCGGGAACTCCCCGAATGTAAACCAGGAGTGCCACTTTTTCCAGCCCGTGGGCCCCAGTCACCGGGAGACTCCCTGACGTCATGTAACCAGGAGTCGCCCACTGTCCAGCACCGAGGGCCCCAGTCACCGGGAGACTGCCCGACATGTAACCAGGGTCCCCCCTGCCCCGGCACCGAGGGCCCCCGTCCCCGGGGATCCCCGACATCTGTAACCAGGGGGCGCCCATGTCCGCCCCGGGGGCCCCAGTCACCGGGAGACTCCCGACATGAAACCCAGGAGTGCCCATGTCCGGCCCGAGGGCCCCCGTCCCGGGGGGACCCCCGACTCATGAAACCTGGAGCGGCCCACGCCCGGGGCACCGAGGGCCCCAGTCACCGGGCGATGTGCCGCGCGGCCGGGATCACATAACATTACGGCTAAAATTCCTGAATGTAACGGAGCGAGAGGTGAACGTGCGCCCCACGGACTCCGTGCTGCACCTCAAGAGGTACGAGGAGCCGAGCGGCCGCCGCCTCCCCCAAGGGCGGCCGTTCTACTGTTATTATGGGCCGGCTCGTCCGTTATACCGTTATTATGGGCCGGCTCGTCCGTTATACCGTTATTATGGGCAGTTATTATTATTCTTAGCATTGATTCCCCGGCGCTGTACATTCGGAGGGGGAGGGGTTACATACATAACATATTTCAAACTAATTCAATGATAATGATGAATGACAACAGAGGGAGAGGAACCTGCCCACATGAGCTTACAATCTACGAGGAGGAGGAGAGAGAGAGAGACAGCAGGTGGGGGGCAGACATGTTTGGGGAGAGTGTAGTGACAGCAGGGGTACTATAGGTTATAGGCTCCTGAAGAGATGGGTTTTCAGGTTGCTGTTGCGGCTGGTGAGAGTGGGGGAGTGTATGAATGGTGTTGGGGCAGTGAGTTTCCAGAGTGTGGGGGAAGCACGGGAGAAATCTTGGAGACGATTGTGTGAGGAGCTGATAAGGGGAGAGCAGAGAAGAAGGTCCTGTGAGGAGCGGAGAGTGCGTGAGGGGAGATATTTAGAGGTGTATGGAAGGGAGAGGTTACGGACGAGAGAGGTTACGGACGGGAGAGATGTATGGAGGGGAGAGGTTACGGACGGGAGAGGTGTATGGAGGGGAGAGGTCATGGAGAGCCTTGTAGGTCATGCTTAGTAGCTTGAAATGAATTCGCTGGGCAATGGGAAGGCCAGTGTGGGATCGGCAGAGGGGAGAGGCAGAGGAGTATCGAGGAGAGAGGTGGATAAGACGGGCAGAGAGTTATGTATGGATTGGAGGGGAGCGGAGGGTGCTAGATGGAGGCCATGAGAAGGATGTTGCAGTAGTCTAGGCGGAGGATGACAGATGGCATGTAGCAGCTATATTTGTAGTGTAATAGCCCGAGGAAATGAGCGGATGCGAAGTGATGTTTTTCAGGTGGAGCGGCGGGGCAGCAGAGGTGAGGGTTTGGGATGTGTGGTTTGAAAGGACAGAAGCGGATAAGTCGAGGAATTACCCCAAGACAGCGGACTTGCGGTTGGACCGGTGGTAAGTGTAGTGCCGTTGGGACGGTAATAGAGGGAGATCAGGGGCAGGGGTAGAGGGGGACGGTTGGAAAGATGATGATTCGGCTTTTCTTCCAACATTTAGTTTTAGGAGACGGGAGGAGAAGAAGGAGGAAATGGGAGGACTGACAGTCTGGGATCGGGGAGAGTAGAGAAGTTGACCTCTGGGCCAGAGATGTAGAGTTGGGATCATCAGTATCAGGTGGTAATGAAAAGCCAATGTGAGGCATATGGCTTGACCGATGGGGCGCCAAGGGGTTGTAGATAGTGGAAGAGTAGTGGACCCGAGGACTGACCCTTGGGGGGACACCAACAGAGTGAGGCCGGGGGAGGGGTGGAAGCAAGAGATGAGAGACGCCGAAAGTACCGTATCAGTGTGGTACGAGGTGATCCAAGGCGAAAGAGCCAAGTCATGATGCGAGGGAGGAGAGGATGTGTAAGCCAGGTGGGGAATGGTGACAGTGTCAAAGGCAGAGAGGACAGGTCTTAGGGTGGAGAAGCAAAGAGTAATGGAGAAGGCAGAGGACAGGTGTAGGTGGAGGAGCACAGAGTAATGGAGAAGGCAGAGGAACAGGTCTAGGGTAGGAGGGCATAACAGAGTAATGGAAAAGGAGAGGAAAGGTTCTAGGACGGAGGAGCCACAGAGTAATGGAGAAGGCAGAGGTCAGGATCTAGGAGGGAGGAGCTAGAGTAATGGGAGAAGGCAGAGGAAGTTTCTAGGAGGAGGCGAGCAGAGTTATTGGAGAAGGCAGGAGGGACAGGTATAAGAGGAGGCGCAAAGATGTAATGTAAAAAGGCAGTGGACAGGGACTAAGAGAAGGAGCACTAGAGTAGTGAGAGAAGGCATCAGAGGACGTCTAAGAGGGAGGAGCACAGAGTACTGGAGAAGGAAGTAGGTAAGGTCTAAGAGGGAGAAGCACAGAGTAAGAGATAATGGAGAAGGCCAGAGGTAGGTTAGGGAGGAGGAGCACAGAGTATTGGAGAAGGCAGAGGACAGGTCAAGGAGGAGCACAGGAGTATTGAGAAGGCAGAGGGACAGGTCTAGGAGGAGGAGCACAGAGTAATGGAGAAGGCACAGGTCAGGTCTAGGAGGAGGAGCACAGGAGTAATGGAGAAAGGCAGGGGACAGGTTAGGAGGTGGGTGCCACAGAGTAATGGTGAGGCAGAGGGACAGCAGGTCTAAGAGGAAGGAGCACAGAGTAGTGGAGGAAGGCCCAGAGGGACAGTCTAAGAGGAGGAGCGCAAGAGGTAATGGTGAAGCAGAGACTGGTCAGGTCTAGCGTGGAGGAGAGCAGAGTAGTGGAGAGGCGCAGAGGTCAGGTCTTAGGGGGTGGAGCACAGAGTAAATGGGAGATAGGCAGGAGGACAGGGTCTAAGAGGGGAGCACAGTGTAATGGAGAAGGGCAGAGGTCAGGGTCTAGGAGGAGGAGCACAGAGTGAGTGGAGGAAGGCAGAGAGGTCGGGCTAGGAGGAGGAAGCACAGGAGTTATGGAGAAGGCAGAGGACGGGTGCTAGGAGGGAGGTAGCACGCAGAGTAATGCGAGTAGTGGGACATGTCTAGAGGAGGAGCACACGAGTAATGGAGAAGGCAGAGGACAGGTCTCGTAGATAGAGGAGGAGCACAGAGTAATGGAAGAGGCACTGAGGAGATAGGTCTAGGAGGAGGAGCACAGAGTAATGGAGAAGGCAGAGAAATGGTCTAGGAGGAGGAGCACAGAGTATAGGAGAAGGCAGAGGAGCGAAGAGCTTAGGAGGAGGAGCACAGGGGAGTACATGGAGAAGCAGAGAAGACAGGTCTAGAAGGAGGGGAGAGCACAGAGTAATGGGGAGAAGGCAGGAGGAAGGTCTAGAGGGAGGAGCACAGGTAATGGAGAACGGCAGGGACAGGTTCTAGGAGGGAAGGAGTACAGTAATAGTGAAGGTAGGAGGACAGTCTAGGGAGGAGGAGCACAGGAGTAATGGGAGGAAGGCAGAGGTCGGTCTAGGAGGAGGAGACAGAGTAATGGGAGAAGCTGAGGAGAAGAACGACCCCCCCCAGCGGGGGGGAACCCCGCGTTGGAATGGAAGACCGGACGTCCAGCGCCAAACGAGTCCCATGAGAGTTTTGACATACCACCCGCTACCCCGCCACACGCCTCGGCCCCCCCCCCCCCCCACCCCCCCCCCCCCCCTCGTAACTCCTCCGGGAGGATGGGTCCGCGCGCCCCTCCTCGCCCACCCCCACCCCCCCCACCTCCGCCCCCCTCCCCCCCCCCCAAGCTGGAGCCCCCCCCCCCCCCCCCCCCCCCCCCCCCCCCCCCCCCCCACCCCCCCTGTGAAGGCCGGGGTTTGGGGGTGTAGGGGTTCCCACCCCCCCCCCCCACCTGGGCCGTGGACAACCCACCTACGTTATGACCCCCCCCCCCCCCCCACCCCCTCCCCCCCCCCCTACCCGCCCCCCCGCGTTTATTTTTTTTTTTGACTACGTACTGACTTACCTCCATCTCTTTTCCCCTACCGACCGTCTCCCGTAGGACCCCCCCGCCCCCCCCCCACCCCCCCCCCCCCCCCCCCCCCCCCCCCCCCCCCCTCCCCCCCCCACCCCCCCCCCCCCCCCCCCCCCCCCCCCCCCCCCCCCCACCCCCCCCCCACACCACCCCCCCCCCCCACCCCCCCCCCCCCCCCCCCCCCCCCCACCCCCCCCCCACCCCCCCCACCCCCCCCCCAGAGGAACAGGTTAGAAGGGAGGAGCACAGAGTAATGGAGAAGCAGAGGACAGAGTCCAGAGGAAGAGGAGCACAGAGGAGAAGGCAGAGGACCGGTCTCGGAGGAGGAGCACAGAGTGAGGGAGAAGGCAGAGGGACAGGTCTAGGCGGAGGAGGAGCACAGGGTAATGGAGAAAGAAGAGGACGGGTCTAGGAGGAGGAGCACAGAGTAATGGAGAAGCAGAGGTCAGGTTCTAGGGAGGAGGAGCACAGAGTAATGGAGAAGGCAGAGGACAGGTCTAGGAGGAGGAGCACAGAGTAATGGAGGAGGAGGAGCACAGAGTAATGGAGAAGGCAGAGGACGGGTCTAGGAGGAGGAGCACAGAGTAATGCAGTGGCAGGAGGGGACAGGTCTTGGAGGAGGGGGAGGACAGAGTATATGCAGAAGGCAGAGGACGGGTTCTAGGAGGAGGAGCGAGCACAGGAGTAATGGAGGGAAGCAGTAGAAGCAGAGGGACTGGTCTAGGAGGAGGAACAGGCGTAAAAAGAGAGGCAGAGGACAGGGTCTAGGAGGAGGAGCACAGAGTAATGGAGAAGGCAGAGGAAGGTCTAGGAGGATGGTGACTCGAGCAATGGGAAGGAAAGGGGACAGGTTAGGGGAGGAGCATCAGAGTAATGGAGAAGGAGAGGACGGGTGTTTAGGAGGAGGGGCACAGAGTTAAGGGAGAATCAGAGGGTAAGGTCTTAGGAGGAGGAGCACAGAGAAATCGAGAAGGCAAAGGACAGGTTCTAGGAGGAGGAGCACAGTGTAATGGAGGAAGGCAGTAGGACGGGTCTAGGAGGAGGGAGCACAGAGTAATGGGAAGCAGAGGACAGTTCTAGAAGGAGGGGGCACAGAGTAATGGAGGAGGCAGAGGACAGGTCCTAGCGGAGGAAGGGCACACGAGTAATGAGGAGTGAGGAGGCACAGGAGTACTGGGAGGCAGGAGGACGGGTCTTGGAGGACATGGAGCACAGAGTAATGCAAAAGGAAGATGGACGGTCTTAGGAGGTGCGAGCACGCAGGCAATGGAGAAGGCTACATGAGCAGGACGGGTCTAGGAGGAGGAGGATGGGACTGAGGAGTAATGGAGATGGAGAAGGACAGTCTAGGAGGAGGAAACAGGTAAAAGAGACGGCAGAGGACAGGTATAGGAGGAGGAAGCCACAGAGTTACATGGAGATGGCAGAGGACGAGTCTTGGAGGAGGAGCACAGAGTAATGATGAAGGCAGAGGGACAGGTCTAGGAGGTAGGAGCACGAGAGTATGATGGCGAAAGGCAGAGGAGAGCAGGTGCTAGGAGGAGGGGAACAGACGTAATGGGAGAAGGTCAGAGGAACGGGTGAAGGAGGAGGAGCACAAGGTAGTAATGGAGATTGGCACGATGGACGGGTCTAGGAGGAGGAGCACGAGAGTTAATGGAGATGGGGCAGAGGACGGGGTCTTGGTAGGGGAGCACTCTGAGTACTGGAGAAGGCAGAGGACAGGACCTAGGAGGAGGTGGGAGTAATGGCAGAGAGGCAGAGGACAGGTCTATGGGGAGGGCACAGAGTAATGGGAAGGCAGAGGATAGGTTAGGAGGAGGAGCACAGAGTAATGGAGGGAAGGCACGAGGACAGGTTAGGAGGAGGAGCACAGGGAGCTAGTATTGGGAAGCAGAGGAAGGTTCTCGGAGGAAGGACAGCACTCAGGAGTTGTGGCTGAGGCTTTAGCAGTTACTAGGTCGTTGGGGTGACCTTGGTGTAGGGCAGTTTCAGCACGTAGTCCCGTGGTGGGGTCGCGGGAAACCAGATTGGAAGAGGGTCAAGGAGAGAGATGGAGGAGAGGTGGGAGGACAGCTGAGATGACGTGCTGCGCGAGAAGGTGTTTAGAGGCAAAGGGGAGCAGTGAATGATGGGGCGATAGTTGGGACAGAGAGGATCGGGGTCGAGGGTTTTTTTTTAAGGATTGGAGTGATAGTAGTGATGGAAGAGGAGGAGGGAAGGTTGCCAGAGGTTAGTGATAGGTTGAAGAGATGGGTGAGGGCTTGGGATGATTTGAAAGCACTGAGGTCTGGGATGAGGTGAGGTGACTGGGAAGTGGGTCAAGACTACAGGTAGTGAGGTTGGGGATTTGGACAGGTAGAGAGAGAGGGCAAAGGAGAGGCTGGAGCGTCATGAGTGACAGTGGGGAAGTCTAAGTTTATGGGGGCAGAGCTCATTGGAATGGACTATAGAGGAGGGCACTGTGGGCTGAAGCTTTCTCTGATGAGGTTGATTTTGTGTAGGAAGTGAGTGGCAAAGTCATCTGCTGAGAGGAGAGATGGGGGAGGAGGAGAGAGTTGAATGTGTTGAATAGTTGTCTGGGGTTGTGGGACAGGGAGGAGATGACAGTGGTGAAGTAATCCTGTTTGGCGGAGGCGTGTGTGGACTTAGATGTGTGCAGGGATTGTAGGAGGCGAGCTGACCTCTGGGGCACCGTCGGTTTTCTTGCCATCGAGTGGTTTCTCGGCAATCCGTGGAACCCTCCGCTGTTTCGGGAGTCTGGTGCCGGGGTCGTCTTTTGGGGTTTTGCGGGTTCTTTGTGGGAGGGCGACCGAGTCAAGGGTGGCGGTGATCGTGTGGTTGTAGAAAGTGGTGGCTGCGTCTGGGTCATTAAGTGAGGAGATGGTAGAGAGGGGAGCGAGAGAGTCGGAGAGTGAGCGAGGGTTAAGGTTATGCTGTTATTATGGGCCGGTTACAGGAGGTTGTTATACTGTTATTATAGGCCACTTCCTCCATTATACTGTTATTATAGGCCACTTCCTCCATTATACTGTTACTATGGGCTTTTATACCGTTATTAAGGGTCAGCTCGTCCGTTTTACTGTTATTATGGGCCGGTTCCTCCATCATACTGTTGTTATGGGCTGTTATACTGTTATTATGGGTCGGTTCCACTGTTATTATGGGCTGTTATACTGTTATTATGGGTCGGTTCCTCTGTTATACTGTTATTATGGGTCGGTTCCTCTGTTATACTGTTATTATGGGTCGGTTCCTCTGTCATACTGTTATTATGGGTTGTTCTCTCCGTCTTCTCGTTGCAGGAGTCAGTTTCCGGGCCAGGAGTCCCGTGTCCGCCTCATTTTTCAAGGGCAGCTCCTTCGCGATGATGCCCAGACGGTGGCGTCGCTCCAGCTGACGGACGGCTGTGTGCTCCATTGTCACCTGTCCCAGCATGCCTCAGTCTCCGGCCCCGGGGGGCCCGAACCCTCTCCGGACTCTGTTAACATTGGCAGCCTGATGGTGCCGCTCTTCCTGCTGCTCCTGGGCCTCCTGTGGTACTGCCACTTCCAGTACCCGCACATGTTCAGTGGCACCGCCAGCACCTGTCTGGCCGCCCTGACGCTGTTTGTGGTCGTTCTCGTGTTCTCCTCGTATCGGCGATAGTGGGGTCTCATCTGGAGGGTCCGTCACCGTTCTCCGGGGGCCACCTACCACAGACGCTGGACCCAGTGGGGTGGCCCTCATGAACATCAGCTGGAAGACGTGGAACTGGCCACGGACCCGCTCATGACATCTTGGGGGTAGGACCCTGGACCCCTGAGATGGTCATGTCATCTGAAGCATCTGTCACATAATCCACCAGGGGCCCCGGACCCCCGACACTGGATCTATTGTAGTAGCCGACGTCCCAGTGAGAGGACGACCCTGGAGGTGTGCAGCCGGCTGTGGACCCGGACAGGAGAGCCCAGCTATAGGGCCAATGTGAGGGAGGGGCGAATATGACCTCTGGTGAGGAGGTAGAGCAGAGCTGACCGTGGCTGATGGTCAGTGTGGACATTTTTACCTGTGGGCCCTTGTTGTCGGTGTGGCCCCTGCACCTGACGGAGACTATTGGACAAGTATCTCAGGTTTAAGCCAAAGAAGTGAGCCCTGCGGCCGCGCGCTGGATGTGACCTGTATTGAGGCTTCATTAAAGGGAAACTCTGCTGAATACGGTGTCGGTGTCCCTCATCACACAGCGGGGGCGGGGCCTAATGTATGGATGACATCACACAGCAGGGGCGGGGCCTGATGTGGGGACACAATCACACACCTGGGGGTTGGGACCTGATGTATGTATGTATGTAGATCAAGTGGTCTCAAAACTATGGGAATCTAGTAAGAGAACAAAGAGCGACTTTCAACAACTATATTCGCTATTTTGCCATAGGCAAACTTAATCTCTATCAGTTCTCAATCTAAAAAGCAGTAAAACTTTTATTTTGTATAACACTTAACCTCTATAACACACTTTTTAAAAACCTGATTTCTAACCTCTCTATTTGTCTCATAAATTTATCCCTTTCTAATTGGAAGGAAAAACCCTTTTTCTTTTTCAAATTTGGTGGAAAACACCCCTATCAACAGGGGA
>JAODAL010070736.1:0-15804 GCA_025379985.1 Phyllomedusa bahiana | reverse complement strand
AAAAAATTTAAACAGATGTAGGTTATTCGGGACATGGAGTATGGGCCGGAAAGGAACAAAGTCAGAGACCATTTCCCCCCAGCACTTTGAGAAAATGAGAAAAGATGCCAAGATAAAGGGCACCGGGGGTGTAACAGGGGGTTTTAACCCCCAGTATTTCCAAGTGAAGCTCAATTGGCCCAACACTCATACGGGGGGGCAAGCGCTCCCCAGGTATTGGACTGTGTACAGAGGAAGGCTGGAGTTTCAAAATTCCGCTTGCGCACCCCCTGTTTCGCCGACGTTTTCGTTGCTGCGTCTCAGGGCATTTTAAACCTGGTGTTAATAGAGGGACGGACCCCACCCGGGGTTTTCAGCACCATTTAAAAATGGGGCCCTGGGTCATGCTGTGGCCCGGGGGAAGGTATAGTAATGTCCTTTCACCCGCATCTGTGTCGTCTCCTCCTCCATCGCTGGCGGGGACTGTTGTTTCAGGTGTCCAACGATCGTTCAGAAGTAAGATCCCACAATGTCTGCTGACAAGGGCATTGTCCCATGCCCCATTTTGGTGGCTTCTTCAAAACTGGAAAGGAGGTGCGAGCTTTTCACCCCCTCCATTTCTGGTGGTTCAAAAGAGGTGTACCGTGCTTGTCGGCAGTGTCATTCGTACTGCGAAAGGGCATTGCGCTGCTGCAAATGTGGAGCATGTGGAGGGGGGAAATTTCCCAGCGTGTTGCCCGTAAACAATGGGGGACGGTTGAGGGGGAGCCCAGCTGAGCTGCAACGCAGAAAGGGGGGACGAAGCAGGGTTGGGGGAACGGCGGAAGTGCGAATCGACCCCGAGCCTTTTTCAGCAGGGGAGTCCCGACCCCCGGGTTGCTCTTTGAAATTTCTGGACGACAGGTTCATGACATGTGCCGGCAAGGGATGTGCTCCCGCCTAGATCTTAAAGGGCGGCCAGCAGATTTGCCGTTATCGCCACCACCCCTTTCCCGGCCCAAGGTTTTGTCACCCCGCCAGCGCTCGGTCTGTTGTTAGAGCCGTCCACAGCTCCTGACCTGTGTGTGGCGGTCTCCAAGGCAGATTAATTTAACACGGCCTGGTGTTTGGCACTTTTTAAATGTGGGGGTCTGCGGGTTTTGGGGTATGCTGGGGGCCCAGGACAGGTTTAGTCAATGTTCAGTGAAACAAAAAATGGGGGTTGAAAGACTCCTTTTTCCGGACTTTTTAAATGTGGGTGTCATGCGGGTTTGGGGTCTGTGTGGCCCAGGACGTATAGTCAATGTCCAGTGAAACAAAAAGGTGGTTAAAAAGACCCCTTTTTCCCGGACTTTTTAAATGTGGGGGGTCATGCGGGTTTTGGGGGTCATGCTGTGGCCCCAGGACAGGTGTATAGTCAATGCCCCAGTGAAACTAAATTGGGGGTTGAAAGACTCCTTTTCCGGCATTTTTTAAAATTCGGGGTCATGCAGGTTTGGGGCTCATGCTGTGGCCGGGACAGGTATAGTCAATGTCCATGAAACAAAATGGTGGTTGAAAGACTTTTTTCCCGGCATTTTTTAAATGTGGGGGTCAGGCTGGTTTGGGGCCATGCTGTGGCCCCAGGACAGGTATAGTCAATGCCCAGTGAAACTAAAAGGGTGGTTGAAAGACTCCTTTTCCGGCACTTTTTAAATGTGGGGGTCATGCAGGTTTGGGGCTATGCGGCGTTCCAGGACAGGGATATTAAAATGCCCAGTTAAAGTAAATTTATGGTTAAAATATCTCCCTTCTGGCATTTTAATTTGTGGGTGATGCGGGTTTAAGGGTCAGGCTGTGGTACAAGACAGGGTAGAAAAGGGTTTTGATTTTTTTCTGGATTTTAAAAACCAAATTGTGTTGCCTAAGATTGAGATCCTTTCTGTTTTGGATGTTAATTTTAGTTTCTCCACCTGTTTTGGGTTAATAATGAAGGTGTTTTTGCTTCCCCCTAGCTTTAATGGTCATCGCGCATAATCGTGTCACTATCGAAAAACCCTTATCGATAGCGGCCGACATCGATCGATCTCGATAGCCAACGCAATTCGACTCAACACATATAGTTCAGTACTCCTCGGCGCTAGATGGACGCAGCGGCAGTTGTGGCCACTCACCTGGAGTTGGAACCCTGATGCGGACGGTTCCCCTTGCTGTGCTGCGACCTGCTCCAGGAATGTTTGTGCCCTTTTGCCCACTCGCAGGTGAAGAGGCTGCCACCTCTCTGTTATGACATACTGTTTGTTCTAAAATGTACAGGACACTGTTCTGATGAAAGATAATGTATATGATAAGTTACACCCTGATATTGACGCAAATGAAACTACTAAGAAGCTTGGGGTACCCTTTTGGTATATAAAATTGCGCCTCCACAAATGGGCTAAAGCCGAAAAATTGACTTTTATGTGCGTTTAAAAAACTCTGTGTAAATTTTACTGATTATAAAAGCCACATACTAGGCTTTAAATTTAACCTTCGGTTTATGAATTATGCTACAGAGAATTTCTTCTGTGGCGGGTTGAAAAAACAAAGTTTCTTTTACTGCAGTTACAAACTGCAGAACACACGCTTAATTAGCCCCTGGATGTAATTGCGCCAAACAATTGGGCCACCACAAAACTTAGTAGCTTTGTAGGTTTGATGATCTACACACTTTCGTTGTCTTCTACGCCACACAACAAGAGATTTAAATTGTAATTAACCTTTCGCTTAGTGTGAAATATGCTACAAGAAAAAAGTATTATATTTGGCGTTGAAAATGACGGTTTCTTGGGTCAAACACACCAGCAAAACAACGCTTAATTATACCATGGATTGTAAACTTGCACAAATAGAATTGAGCAGCAAAATGAAGTGTAATCTGTTTGTTAAAAAAACGCAGTTTCTTTAAATGAAATTTTACAAACAAGAAGCTGGTTTAGATCCATTGGATATTGAAATTGTATATGCCAGCTTCGCAGTGGGAGGCACACTGGATTTCAGATCCAGTTACCCCAAAAAATCAGAATAGAACATAAGAGAACAGTTCTGAGACACGCTGAGGCACCCTACAAAAAACTCGCTGTTAAAAATCAGTTCTTCAGTGAGAGATGCTATCAAATCACCGCGCCCAGCACCTTCCCTGATCAGTTAATAGTGAGAGGGGAGTGTGAGCTCGGGCGTCCGCGCCCGGGAACTTATATAGTGCCTGGTGACGTCCACAGAATCCCGCCGGGTCTACCTGATTGGCTTCATCTCTGCACTGTCATTGCAGGCTATGCACTTCTTACTCCCAAGAGTTGCTTTGACCCCATTATTGCGCCGTTTGTGCTCGGCAGCCATTTTATCAATCAAAGACATTTCGTTCACCCGAAGTACCCCCAAACTTCTCGACATTCGCTTCAGAACCGAAGTTTTCCATGAAATTCCTAAACGGATTCCACTTTGTTAGGAATCGATTCGCCCATTCTCTATCCAGTTGTTGCGTCCAATTCAGCTAATATTTCGTTTTTAATGCTATTCTATGGGTCAGTTCTGGGAGCACATTGAATATCCAAGGGTTTTAAAACTAAAGCATGTTTTTTCTGTTGTATTCAGTTTTAAAGAAAAGAACAGCGTATTTTTACAATCCACATACCAGTTAATTTTTGTGTGAGAAAGAGTTAATGCCCCGGCACTGCCTGCTCCGCCTTAGATGTGGTTCAGTTCTCCCATGCAAGCCACAATCAGATACGTATAATGTGGTGCTCTGAGTTGAACTGCAATAGTCCTTTCAATATACGTGGAAAAATAGAAGAAAAACACTCGGCACTCACCATATGACGTAAAAATGTCTTCTTTAATTTCAGCCATAATAATCCCGTGGAGGGGCAGACATTGAAGCGATCGTACACAGGCAACAGCTGTTTCGCGCTTGCTCGCGCTTCTTCCTCGGCCACTACGGGAAGAGCGGCGTATTCCACGCCCTTTTGTACTTCCCGTTGTTTGGATCACCAATGAACATACATATGAAACATGTAACCAAAAATCTATTACTAATACAAAGTTATTCAAATGTTTTCACTTAAAAAAAAGAAGAAAGTAAATTTCGATCATTTTAGAGCTCTATTCATCCCAATGCCTCAGGTTCCTCACAATTCCATTTAGGCCTCGCATTGTAAAAGGACGGGTATGTCTATATACCCCTGTTCGCTGGAGAAAACAATTCTTCTGGTAAACCTGCAAAAGCGTCAAACTTCAGAAACATTATTATTGTGTTCCTCTTTCATGAGTTTGAATGAACCTCGGGGGAACTTTCCCTGTTCCTTATTGATTAAATAATTTTCCCTTATTTTTTAAAATAGGGGGTCTTTTAGTTTTTCACCTTATATAAGTTTTTAGAATCGCATTTACACCATATAGCATAAAACCACAAACAGGTACGGACTTGCATGGTAAATTAGCTGGTTTTATACCTTACAGGTTAATTTCTCCATCTTCAATTCTACACTAGAATCCATTTATATTTACAAAAAGAGCAGCTGCTCCACTTTTATGATTACCTTGTGGTATAGATTTTAGTCCACCCAGTTTATTTTTTGGATATCTTACTGCTCTTTACTAATTCCATCTCTCAAATTTCTGCATCTTTTTAAATGACACTAATGGTGGTTTCATTCTGTTTCTTCTATAATTGGAGTCACTTTGCAAAAATATGCCATCGTCTTCTTATGTTGTTTTCTTATTCTATCCGCTAGGGGATTATATCTAAAATGTGAAAATATTCGCTCTCCCTGTTTTTGTCTTTCTCTATTTCTCAACAAAAATCTTTTCTAATCCTTACTAGCTGCTTTCTGAAAAATGCATGTAAATATTATCCTTCACTTATATCCTTTTTCCCTCAAACCTATTCATTTGTTCTGTGGATTGTTCCCACAAAAGTCACTCATAGTTGCTATTATTTTCTTTTAGTCTAACGAATTGACCCATATGGTAAGGCTATTCCTAATGTATGGTGGTCGTGCGAAAACTGATTACTGCTGGCAAAACGTGCATTAGTTGCAGTAGAATTTTACGATACCTTTCGTTTCTACTTTATCTCTTTTAGCATAACCCACTACATCCAAAATAAATTCTACTCTTTTTGTCTTCCATACATTGATGTAAATTGCATTATTACATCACTTGATGTTTAAGGATATGCGAAAAGTGTGGAATTGTTGTTGTGTACCCTGACCAAATGGGACTAAATCATGTCGTTTAATAAATCTCGACCCTTCCACTATATATTCAGATAGGGGTTTCTGAGTATTTCTCACATATTCTCTTCCCACCAGGCTTAGATAAAAGATTTGCAACGTGTAGGGCGTCGTGACCTGCTTTACCATGCGTGGTCTTTCCTGTTGTCTGCAGGGTTACATTGGTCATGGAAAGCTGACAAAAAATTGTGTTCAAGAACAAAACTCGAATGCCTGACATATGAAATCTATGTGTTCTACTTGGAAAATTGTGTTTTGCCTATTCAACATAGTCCTAATACCATGACTACCGTCCTCAATGTACTTATTCGGAGTGTAGAAGAGACTTACCACATCAATTGTTTGGCAACCACTATACTCTGGCACAAGATTTTTGGTATCTCCCAAAATTTTGTATAAAAATGTTTGGTATCTACCAAAATTTGATGGAATATGTTGTAACATCGCGACGTAAAATACCATCGAGATATTGGGATAGGGTTCAGTAATGAGCCCCTACAACTACACGAGTAGGTCGACAAGGTGCGTCGCTCAACATTTTGTGTATTTGGGCAAAAAAATACCAGTTCGGTTTTTGTTGGATAGTTTGGCGATCAGTTTTTTCACCAATTTACCATTTGATTAAAAACCTATCTCCAAGCCGTTGTCCCTATAATAAGGTCTTTAATTTTTCTGCAAATTTTTCTATGGGGGATTCCCTTTTGTAACTTCCTAATGTATTAAGGTCTTCAATTGGCACGATTTTGGATTCTGCCATATATATCCCTATGCATGATGGACTATATTTTCCCCCCTTCACCACTAGTCAATATTATTTTTAAGCCGACTTCAATGCTTTGTCTCCTCAAGACTAAGATTAGATGGCTCTATGGATATTATTGCTTTTATCCTTCAGCACAGCCGCATAAAATGATTCCGTGTGGGGCCCGGCGGAAAGGGGGGATAGAAGGAGATTTTATCCCCTTTAAATTTGTTCTGATGTTTTTTTCGCAATAGTGTCTCTTTCTTTTAATAAGGTAAAATAAACCCTTTAAAAACACTGTCTATATCTGCTGTTAAATTTTTCGCCCTTAAAAAAGAACCACTTGTAGGAATGTGGTTCCCCCTCTATAGTTGTTAATGAATTTCATTTGTTGTATTTTTAAACTCTTTACAATTAATTTTTCTCAACGTTTTACTTAAATCAATTAAAATTGTCATATCAAAAGGACTTGAAACAAAATAATTTAACCTTTAGACAACAAAGAAATGCATGCTTGTTTAACTTTTCCTGAAATGTTAACAACTTAGACCACATTTTTTTCTATTAGCTCTTTTTTTCACTTCTCTGTATTTATTCCTCCAGGCAAGTGTTTTCTCTTGGTCCCTGTGGTTGATTACCTAGTTTTGTTCCCCCCTCTTCGTGTCTTTTTCCTTTGGGTTTTTGCCCCGATTTTTTCCATATCCCCCCTATTTTCCTCAACTCTGTTTGGATGTGGTGGGATCATCAACTCACTTGAGTCGACCCCAAATCGGGTTTTTAGATTAGATTTATTTTTTTTGCAATTTCTTTTTTTTAGTTTCCCGTTATACCCCCCTTTTGGGAAAAAAGTTTCTGATTTGGGTTTTCCAGTGAAATTTTGTCATTTTTTTAAACCAGTTTTTTCGCGAGAATTTTCTTTTTTACGTTCTTTTATTTCTTTTGTATGGAACCCCTTTAAATCTCCATCTTTCGTATGGAAATTGCTCCATTGAGCTTTGTTAGTCTGGGTTTTAAATTTTCCTTTAGCATTTTTTAAACAACGCATTTTTTGATATTTCAATTTTGATTTTTCAAACCAGCTTTAACAGATTCAGGAAGTTTTTTGATGAGCTTTTTTTCCATTTTGGAAAAAAACTCTTTCCCTTGGGGATGTAGACCTCTTTTAAAACCCGCAAACCTCTCGGGGGGGCGCTGTGCTTAGAGTACATTGGAGTGTATTGTTTGTCCCAAAAAAAATTTTTTACCTCTTTTTAGCGGGTTAAGTACACGGGGTTCTAGAGACCTGGTACTTAACACCTCAATTTTATCCAATTTTTACATGATGAAAAAAAAAGCGTCCAAGTTTCAGCCCCTCCAAACCTTTAATACTTTCTCCTGTCATTATCCCAAATTTCTATGGCTCAATGTTCAAGGGGTGTTCTTTGGGTAAAACAAAAATTCAGCAATCAAAATTTTGTGAGAAAGGGGTTAATGCCCCGGGACTGCCCACCCGCCTAGATGGGTTCGTTCTCCCATGCAAGCCACAATCAGATACGTATAATGTGGTGCTCTGAGTTGAACAGCAATAGTCCTTTCAATATACGTGGAAAAATAGAGGAAAAACACTCGGCACTCACCCTATGACGTAAAAATGTCTTCCTTTATTTCAGCATAATATCCCGTGGTGGCAGTGCATTGGAAGCGATATTTCCACAGGAAACAGTGTTTCGCGCTTGCTCGCGCTTTTTTCTTCTCGGGCCAATACGAGAGCGGGTATTCCACGCCCTTTTAACTTCCCGTTGTTGGGATCAACATGATCATCCATACGGAACACATGTAAACAAAACTTATATCCAATACAAAGTTATTTTTAAATGCTTTCACTACATAAAATGTAGAAAGGTCATTTCGATAATTTAGACCTATTCTTCCCTAATAGCTCAGTCCTCATAATCCATTTAGCATCGCATGTAAAAGACGGGTTTGTATATTCTACCCCCGTTCGCTGGAAGATAACACTCTCTGTAAACTGCAAAGCGCAAACTCAGAAACATTTTTATTGTGTTTCCTCTTTCATGTGTTGAATGAACTCGGGGAAACCTATTCCATGTTCTTAGGGGAGTAAATATGTTCCCCTTATTTCTTTAATTATGGGTCCTTATAGTTTTCCCAATATAGTAGAATCCGCATTTATTGGCTTTCTTCATGTTTTGTAAGTGAACGCATTTAAAAAAGTACTTTGTATTAGATAATGTTTTGTTACATGTTTCGTTTGGATATTAATGTATCCCAAAACAACGAGGAAGTTATAAGGGCGTGGATAAGCCGCTCTCGTAGTGGACGAGAAGAAGCGCGCGGCAAGCGCGAAAACAGCTTGTGTCGATCGCTTCCAATGTACTGCCCCTCCAGGGATATTTATGCTGTATATAAGAAGAATTTTTTACTTCATATGGTGAGTGCGAGTGTTTTTCCTCTTTTTTTTCCTGTTAAATTTTTGGATGCGCATTTCATTTTGGCACCAAATTTATATCCAAGGGTTAATTAAGCCTGTTTGTGCTATTGTAGTCAGTTAAAAGAACTGTGGTTTTTCAACGCCAAACGAAGAAAATTTTTCCTGGTGATTCCTTATAGCATAATTTATATCCGAAGTTAATAAAGAGTGTTTCTACTTTTTTTGTCAAGTTAAAATAACACGGCGTCTTAACACGTACATACAGTTTATTTTTGGCAGTCATTTCTTTTGCGCAATTTATATCCAAGGGATAATTTAAGGCGTGTTTGTGAATTGGTAGTCAGTATAATAAACGGTGTTTTTAAACTACAAAGAATAAAATTTTTCTGTAGTTAATTTATATCCGAAGGTTAATTAAGCATGTTTTGTTGCTGTTGTTAGTCATTAAATCACATCGTTTTTAACATTCAACCATACAGTTATTTTTTGGCAGCTCATTTCTTTTGCAGCAATTTATATCCATGGCGTTAATTAAGATGTGTTTGTGCTAACTGTTGCAATAAAATAAATGGGTGTTTTTCAACGTCGAACGAAGAATATTGTTCATGTAGCTAATATTTAATATCCAAAGGGTAATTAGCGTGTTTCTGCTGATTGTAGTACGTAAAATATAGTATGTTATCAGCCAATACCAAATAATTTTTTTTGGCTGCTATTGATTTTGCGCAATTATTTCCAAGGGTTAATTAAGCGTGTTTGTAGACTATTGTACGTCAGTAATTAACATGTGTTTTCAACTCAATGACGATATTTATTTCTGTAGCTTATTTATATCCAAAGGTTAATTAAGCGTGTGTTGTGCATTGTAGCAGTAAAATAAACGGTGTTTTTCAACTGCCAAAGACAAAAATTTCATGGTATTCCTGTAGCATAAATTTTATCCAAGGGTTTAATTAAGCCTGTTTGTGCTTTTTAAATTCAGTAAAATAAACAGTGTTTTTAAACGGGCACATAACAAGTAAATTTTTCTGGCCATGTGGCTCGAGCACAAGTTATATCCAAGGGTTTACCCAAGCTTGATTTGTGGGTTCATTTTGAGTCAAATACAGGGTGTGTATTTATCATATTACAGATTTCTTCAATTAAACAGAGTCATGTAAATTTTTGAAAAACAGTTTATGTCAGACAGAGAGGTGGGCCGGCTCTTCACATGCCTAGTGGCACAAAACATTCCTGGAAGCAGGAAACAGGTACAGAGCACAGTATGGGGACCGTCGCAGCTGGGTCTGACCCTCCGGTGAGGCCAGAAACTGCGGGTGTCATGCAGCAGCCGTGTGTTGATCAAGCAAACCAAGGGTTCTTGATTGGTTGAGTACGTCATCAACTAATCCCAGATCGACATCTGACAAACTCATAGCGGGGGTGGTCGTATGTTACATATCGCTGAGTGCATGGTCTGGGTACAGTCAGCGGACCCTCACTGTCACTCATCCCACCTCTGTCCCGGTTTCGGGTCCCAATAAGCCAGAAAAATAGGATGTGGTTGGGCTCTGCGTCATCTATACAGCGAGGATGAACAATTTGAGGACAGTCAGCAGCTTTACTTGGGCACTCGAAAGAGGTGGGGCAGGACATCCCATGCTTCTTGCAGTATGATGTGGAGAGTGGAATGGGGAGGTTTTTTGGCGAGCGGTCAGACTCTGCATACCAAGACCGTTGAGGAGGACAGCAGTGACAAATCAAACCACTCATGAAGTATGAAACGTGGTGGTTTGAACTACATTTTCTGCGTTACACCAGTTTTGTTCAAATGCACCTTATGGAACTTGAACTGAAGGAGACCATAAATTCAGGGAATGTTTTAGGTGCTATTTTGCTTTCTGTGCCATTGTTGATTGAATTCAGTACAAAATTGAAATGGACAGACAGAAAAAGAAGCAAAGCAATTGCTGCAAAACTGGCTTTGTATGACCCTTCTTTCTGTATGAAGAATGTGAAATTCGTATGTCACAACTTACAGAAATAAATAACTCATGTCTTTCTGGAGGCTCCCTGTTACCGGTGGAACAAATTCATGGCACGCAGATTTCAAAAGTGGTTTAAGATAAAGAAGTTGATAAACGTTCTTTTTTCATAGACAGATAACACAAGTAATAAAGGAATAATGAATATAACTAAATATATTTTTAGAGCCTATAGAAGAAAGAGGTTTCTGAAGCCTATTCTGTAATATCCATGTACCGTAACTCTTGCCTTAGTCCTTGACCACGGACACCATTGCCGCCTGTCCAGACCTTACATGCATGTTCCCGGACTCCGAGTTTGACCTTAGATTTTGTACAATGCTACACCTCGGCTGCCTTCGCATGCAAGTCTCGCAGGGGTAGTGACCTGTAAGACTCCGCACAGCAATAGTCCATCCCACTTTGCAGCAGGGTCTGGTGAGACCAGGACCTACTAAGTCCCCGCTCCCTGGCATGGATATTTGCCATAGCTTGGGTGGTCCCAGTGGATCCCACTACCGCTGTACAGTGACAACATGAGCCAGTGGATTGACATTATTCATCAACGTAGGTCATGGTGATCGACAAATAACGCATGCCTGTCATCGTAAAGGGCCATGAGCAAAAAGGCAGGTGTCACGTATGAGCTGCCACTGGCGACATTTATATTCCACAGGGGTGTACTCCTGTCCGCCTTGGATCATCAATAAACCATTAATAACTTTCTCTGTTTCATAGAGTCGTTCCAACATATGGAGGCTGGAATTCCACCGTTTGGACGATGTTCACATTATCCGCTATTGTTGGGGGAGTCCGGGACTGCGCTGCAGGAGGTGTGTGCTTGGTGGTGTAAGAAGGCTGAGTGCAGCAAAATTTCTTGGCCCTTCTTTAAAAATGTCTTGCAGATGGGTGTAAGGACTTGAACAACCTGATTGAGCTTTCCTCATGTGTGATTGTTCGCCCAGGGGTAAATCATCCTGTCCACTTGGTCATCATAAATTCAGTTAAGGTCCTTTCTCCTGTTCAATAATTTCCCACTGTTAATATATTTACTCCTGTCATCAATTTCCCCTGTTCAACAATTCCCCCCTGTTGAACTATATTTATTTCATGTTCATCGAATTTCCCCTGTCAATAATTTCCCCCTGTTAATTTATTATTCCTGTTCATCAATTTCTCTGTGCATTAATTTCCCTGTTAATATATTTTTTTCCCTTTCTCAATTTTCCACTGTTTCATAAATTTCTCCTGTTCAAGATATTAATTCCTGTTCTCATTTTCCCCCTGTTCTTACAAATTCCCCTGTTTAATATATCTTATTCCTGTTTCATCAATTTACCCCCTGTTCATCAGTTCCTGTCTGGCACCCGTGTACCCTACATTTCTGCCTCCGTTACCCTGACCGAATCTCCGCTGCCTGCCCCATGATAACCTGTTGGCTTTACTTTGACTACGAGTTCGTCTTACGATTCGGTACCTCGCTGCATCTCGGCTGCAACCTCAGCTAGTAGCGCCAGGGGTAGCGACCTGGTAGGTCTCCCACCGCAGAAAGTCCATCCTACTCTTGCGCGGGGCTTATGGTGAAAAACGGGACCTTACTTAGACACCGCTTCCCTGGCGTGCCGCTAACCATCCGCTTAGGTGGTCCAGAGGGGAGCCACTACCCGTGTCGGTACCATGGGACAGAAGTGAATGCCAAACTTCTGGCCATGTTCTTTGTATGGTGCAGAGTCCACCATCTTGAAATGGAGCGGCTGCGTTACCACACAAACTTGGACAGCCAGCATAGTCAGCTTCTGCTATTAGGGTTGTTTAGACGGCATTACTGCTGTCTCTTGGCATCGTCTCGGTGAACAGATTCTGGACACCATGAGTGCCAAAGAGCATGAGTATCTGGACCGGTAGATGATGTAATAGAAAGGGAGTTGTCTTCGGCTGAGGTGGTGAAGCTTTACTGCCTGAAATGTGAGTGAGTGCCACTGGGTGCTGCAGCTGTTGCGATACAGGGTGGAACCTACTACATCTGAAACAAATATGGTGGACAATGGCATGATTGTCGATGCAGGGACGTGGTGCCATCGTTAGGTCTGGTCACGCTTTACTTTTTGCCCACAGATTCTTACATATAGTTATGTTCAACCTCTCTGGTTGTCTCGTCAAAAACACTGGCACACCACGCTGTGTAGGTGATTTTACCATTCAATCTCCGCACTGACTGACTGTTACCGCCGCTGACCGTGATGCCCCTGTGCCACTATTTTATGGGACCTGCAAAGTGGGTGGTCTAAAATTGTCTGGCCGTTTGGCTTCCAACCTCACTCTTCTGCCACCCTGCTGGACTCCCGGCAACACTACCGACTTATGGGCTTTGAACCACTGCCTTTACGCAAGCATGCTGCTCATTCTCCAATGATATTGGATTGTACCCTTGTACACTGTTGATCTGGCGTAAGCTCTTAAGCATCAAATGGCTTTCAAAAACACCCGCGTATGTGATGCACCAAACTTTACTTCTTCGTGCCCAGACATTCACTCTCTAATGTTCAAGATCCAGATTGTCATGTCGTCCAAGCCTCCTTCTTCTCCTCCGTCTCCTACAAAAACTTAATGTAGAGAAAAACGAATTTGCTTTCCAGGGCCAGACAATGGGTAGTCGAGATAAGGCAACTGCCCAACCACACGCGTAGGGCGCCACTTCATTCCAGGGAGAAAAGGGGCACATGGCGAAAATGGAGTGGCTGAATTTTCTGTTTGCGGGGGCTCTTTATGCCTTGTTTTAAACTAGGGCCCCTTACCTTGTACCAGTCTTGCTGGCTTCACCGGATCCCAAAGTGCGATCGCTACATCAATTAGTGTTTTGCACTGTCCACCGCATTCCAACTACAACGGTGTCGCTGTACAAAGCATGACACTCACAAATAACCCCCATTGCAACTCTCCTAGCAATATTTGCCAGCTCTGCATGAAGCAGCAGATATCTCCCCCTCCTCTTTGACTTCCCACTGTCATGAATATTTTGTCCTCACTGTATAGTCGCGCAGGAGGAACAGCACATTGTTGTTCTCTGGCTGTGGGAAGCGAACAGGACAGATGGTGGGTTGAGTACAGGTGAAGGCCCATCACCTGCTACGAGCCTGCAACAAGGGGTTGTGTGTGACAAAACCACCGACATCTGGCTGGGGTTGTCAGTTTTCATCTGGAGAAAAGTGTATGACATTGTGTGTGTTCAACATATAGGCTGGTAGGTGGACACCGGATTGTGTAGCTCGCAGGGTGACTCCTGCTGTGCGTCCCTTTAATGGTGCTGCAATCTGTGGCAGCTCGGTAAACCTATTTCTATGTTCTATTGTCCGCTATGGTAGGATCTTAGCCCTTGCTTGTTTTTTTTCCAGCTGGCGCTGACATTACAATGTCAGGCTGGCGTTCCCACTGCAGTTTTTTGTTCAGTTTTGCTCCCATAAGTGCCAGGGCAATTGGAAGGGGAGTAGCGATTATAATTGCGGCGGCAGTCATGTGCGTGTCATACTTAATCACAGCATTATAGGAAGACCATACCACAAAATACCTCTGCATATTTAATGCATGCACATTGTTCTACAGACCCTACAGGCTCTGTGCAGCCAGGCATAGCTGTTTTAATGTGCTTCGTCCGGAAAACAAATTATTTTTTCAATTGAAGATCATGTACACCTGAGCTGCACAAATATCCTCTCTTTGTTTCATAAAGCTTCTCCTGCTTGGCACGCCTCCCCAACCCCCGCAAGCACCCCGCGGCTACACTCACCAGTAGATATCCCCTTAAAACTTTATCTTAATGAAATAAGAAGTGCAATTCTCTAATCTTATTACTCTTATTATAAGCTGAGGTGGATGGTTTATTGTATTTGAAGTTGACTATATGAGCTGTCTTGGACAGCTATTGGTTTAAACGCAGACAGACACATCCTGCTTGAAGTGGCTAGAGTATGAGATCAAACAGGAAATGCAGAAGCATAGGTAAACGAGGCAACGTGATTTTTGTAACCAATGAGATCCAATACACCACAAAGTGGTGACATGTGTACATCTCCATCACTAACCCCATCTATCCTCAGGAAGGCTGATTGGCTGGCTGCAAAAATGCAGGAAACGCTGAAAATGAGCGCGATTAGTAATTGGATTACTCTGTATGGATTGTCACCCTAAAATTTCGCGTGATCGGAAATTTTCAGCCCTAAAAACGTGCCGATTTCAACCATTTGTCGATATTTTCACTCATCCCTAATTCCACTGTTTCTTAATTGAATAAATCAATATTCACATTAAATATACCTGGGCAGGTGAGAGCTGCTAATCTTCAGTATGCTCTCTTAAAGGGGATTTATCGCTTCATCACTTTGTCGTTTCATTGTACTTTCCTTTTTCTCAGCCCCTAAAATCCGGACGTTTCCTCCCCTCCCACTGGGTGTTTCTTAACTTTTCACTTTTCTGCTTGCCCCCAGTCAGTGTGCTTGTTTGAAAAAGTGGGAGGGGATACAATCCTGCTCTCCCCCCCTTTTCTGTCTGAGTCCCATGTACTGTGTCGTTCCCCTCCCTATGCAGTCTTATTTTGTCTAGACAGTCTTCTATGAACTCAAAGCATGATCTCTTTTCCCTCCACAGCTGGAGGTTTTTTTATAGTTAAATCAGTCTTTTTATGAACTCATGCAGAGCGCACAGTTTTCTCCCTTTTTATGTGTACATGCAGGGATTAGGGGTTCCCCCCGACGGGTTTTTTGGACGGTTTTCAGCCCGGGTTTTCGGGTTTTTTTGCCCCTGAAAAATGGCCTAAAATGAGCACAAATTTTTTCCCAGGAAAAACCCTTGCGCAGTACCCTGGCAGGTTTTTCCGTCGGGCGGTTTTTCCCTGGGGTCGGGTGCAAAAAATTCTACCGCCCATTCTTCCTCCGGGTTTTTTGGCGGGAAATTGCAAATTTAAAGTGAAGGGGGGGGGCTTTTTTCCGCTGATCGCGGAGAATGCCCTCCCGCGCGGGGGTGGGACGGCCACAAAACGGACAAATAGGCCGGCAAACCGGACGGTATTTTTCCTATGCCGTGGAAAAACACCCCTTTGGACCGAGCACAATTTGTGTTTAAATTTTTTGAAGCACCTGCAGTGTTATTTTGCAGCTGGGGTGTCAGAGGAAAAAGTTGCCCCCCCTTATTTAAGTAAGAGAGGCGGAAAAGCTCGCTCCCCTGAATTGACGGGGGGGAGACAGAATTAAATTAGCAACCGTCAGCCAATGTTGAAAGGAGGTAGAATCCACCGAACGGGGAACAGTTTTTAAAAAAAATAAGAAAGGAAACAGTGAAAACAAAACAGCTTTGCAAAAGACATTTCCAAATTTCAAGTTGCTTTTTTTCACGTCCCCTTTTTTTGAAGCCCTTTAATGTACCCCC
>JAODAL010070735.1:0-15804 GCA_025379985.1 Phyllomedusa bahiana | reverse complement strand
GACGAGGTCAAGATGTGTCGTGAGGGACTTTTTTCTGAATTGTTCCTCTGGCTGCACCGATGGCGTCCTGACAGCAGCCGCCCAGGATGCGGCCGCGCCTCCCCAAGTATGACCTGTAAAGCAAGCCCGGGGAGTACAGTTCTCCCCCGGAGGGGATGGGTGTTCGGCCCCGATGTGCTCTATACATCGGGGTTTCCCATAATGTAAAAGTCTTTGTCAGTCACAGGGGGGAGGATCAGGAATCTATTGGCCACTTCTTTCTGTGCCAGTGTGATGTCACCACAGGTCCTTTACCCCGGGTATAACCCCCCCGTAGGTAGAACATTTAAGACTCCACACTTTGCTTGTTCCTCCTCTTCCCGCCGGGTTTATGCGCCCTTCTCTGCTCCCCCCGTTGTCTTCCTCCCTTCACCCTCCCTCCCCGGTGCTCCACCTTCTCCTCCTGCTCCTTGAATCCCTCATGGGACGCCCCCGGTTCAGAGCCAACCCCCGCTATAAGCCCCCCCCATACTCTCTCCCAAATTCCTGATATCCCCTCTGTTTTTCCCTCCATAACCTGTCCCCCATAATCTTTTCCCTAATCTATGATACCCCCCTCAGAAATCTCCACCATAACTGTCCCCTCTACTTCTCCCCCTAATCTCTGATACCTCCCTCGAAAAAAAATCTCCATCCATAACTCCCCCCATACCTTACCCTTTATCCCTGATATCCCCTATGTAATTTTCCTCCAAAAACCCTGTCCCCCCCAACATCTCACCCTTTCCCCTATACCTCCCCTCAGTAATTCCATCCAACCTGTCCCCCCATACATCTTCCCCAAAATTTGTTTTTTTAGTGTTAATGTTTTTTCGCAAATTTGAAATCAGCACGGTTTTTATGTTGATGGTTTTTTTTATCAGCGATAATTTAGGGTTTAAAAAATTTTGCTTATCTAAAAAATATCGCGCCTTTTCGGGGCTTCCTGTCATTTTTGGCGGGCCCCAAATCAAACAGAATGAGCGGGTGAGCGTGTGTGCGACGTCTGACTGGGATGTGTATGGGTTTCGATTTGGTGGAAAAATCAATGACCTCGTTTTACATAGAACAGCCCCTTTCCCGTTTATGATCAGTGGTGTCAGTTTCTCAAAAAGGGTGGATGTGCGCTTGCCTCTGTGCAAACAAACTCAGTGAAATTTTCTATTTTTCACGGGAAAAAGTTACTTTTAGTTGGAATTTTGAACTTAGGTAGATCAGAGATTTCAGATTTTAGGTAGTTGGGTGGAATTTTAAAAGGGGCTCTACCCCTGTAAAATCGCGGGGGGAGGGGGGCCCCGCGGGCAAAAAAGACCCCGCTCTTTAAAGGATACGGATATTGTGCACCCAGGTTTGTTAGCATTGCACTGCAATAGCTTTATTATTTAAAAAGTTTTGTTGAATATTACTTGATGTTGGCAGCCTGAACTTTTTTTGGATAAGATTTTTTTTTGTAAATGGAGGTCTATTTTTTAAGGGGCAAAAACTCATTTTTTATCAGTATACATTTCAGATAGGTGTTTTTTTTCATTTTTGGTCAGTCAAGCTTTTTTTGATAGGGGTCCTTGCACTTTTTTTTTGAACCACCCACTTTTTTTAGAAATAAAAGGGTTTTGGATGGTCCCAAAAAAATACCTTTTATTACCCGTATACATTTCAGATACGTTTTTTTTTTCATTTTTGGGGGCGGGCCCCAGCTTTTTTTAATGAGCCCCTTGCTTTAAAAATTTGAATCCGGGAAATTTTGGTCACCACGGGTTTGTATTGAAAAAGGTGCCAAAAATACCTTTTTTAATCTGAATACATTTCAGTTTAGTTTTTTTTTTTTCATTTTTTGTCAGTCAAGCTTTTTTTGATAGGGGTTTACCTTGCATTTAAAATTTTGGGGAACCCAGAAAATTTTTTTTTTGTTTTGGGGGGGTTTTTGAGAATAGCTGTGATTTGCTGTCTTTTAACAAGAGATTTTCCCAAAAAACTTTTTCCATACCTTCTAAAATTTTTTAAAATTTTTTCTGAAAATTGAGCAAAATTTTCGGGGGAAAGGCGGCAAAGGGGTGGTGGGGACTGGGGGAAAGGGGGTTAACGAGGGGAAGGGTGCTTTTTCCAGTTTTGGGCGAAAAACACACGGGGCACCCGGTTCGCCCGGTTTGCGGGAAATTTTAAAGGCCGGGTCATCGGGGTCAGGGCCCTGGAATCTCGGTTAACGAAAAAGCGTCCCCAACCCTGTTTTTCGGGGTTTTAATGAAACCCCTGAACCCCCAGAAAGTTTTAAACCTCCTGTCCCCCAGTCACGGGGCCAAAATTGCCCTTTCTTTCATAATCGTCAGCACCGTCCAAAATGAAGCAAAGGGGAAGCCCAAATGTAAATTCGTGTCCCAAAACCCAACTGTGGATAACCATTTTAAAGACCTCTTTGATGACAAAAGGCGGTTGGGGTAAAAGGCATTTTAAAAGATCAAGGGGGCCGAAGAGGATGACTTTTGTCTGCCTGACCCCCAGTTGCTGATGCCCAAGAGGGGGAAAAAGGGAAAGCTGCTCAATGGGAAAAAAATCCCGGGGGGTTGGGCAACCCCCTTGAAGTGCCTCTTGTTGTACCCCCCGCGTCCTGGATGCAAAATTTTCAGGACGACAAAGTAAAATTTTTGTTGATAATGTTTGATGATAAACGACATTGCGGACCCAAACCCCGGGCTTTTCAGCAAAATTTTTGCTTGGAGGGGCTTCTTTCCCCTGGACGAGGGGAAGATGAGGGGGTAGTGTCAATAGGGGGCCCCCCGCCTCAAAAAGGGAGAGGGCGATCGAAAAAGGGCCCGCTGTTATGATTCCCCCAATCCCAGTCAGCAAAAAAAACCCCTCCCCCCGTTTATCGCCGTAAAAAAGGTCAAGGACCTCTAAAGGGCCTGGGCCTTTTTTGGGGAAAAGCCCTGTTTCACCCAGCGTTTGTAAATTTGCCCCCTTTTCCCCGTAAAGGGAAATTAATTGAGGCAAGAACCTTAGTGGTTAACCACCACCAACTGTCTAGTCACTTTGCAGCAAATTTAAAGGGAGTTGAAATGGAGGCAAAAATTGGGGCCAAAAAAAAGGCCAAACCGACCCCAAAGGTTTAAAAACCCAACACCACCCCCTTTTTCCCCTCCGCCCCCCTACGCCACCACCAACGTTCCTCAGCTGCCCATGTTTTCTGAGAGTCAGGGACCCCGGGGAAACCCAGCCCCCCTCCGTTAAACCCCCACCCCCGGGCCCCCAATTTTAAACCCCCCGCACCCCAGACCCCCATCCTGCCCCTTCCCCACCCCCACCAGTTTGACGACCTGTATCCCCGGTACACGGGCCCAGCCCTAGCAGCCGGTTTTTAATGTTTTCCCAGTTTTGGGGAACAAAAAAAACAACTTTAACCAAAACCACCCCCCAAAGCCAAAAGCCTGTTGTCGGCATTGCCAGGTTTTTGGGACCCTTGGGAAAAATGTTCCCCTTTCACCCCCTGGTGGCACGATTTTTTCCCCGCCCCCGTCATGGCCCTTGCCTGCCCCCAATACCAGATGCCGAGCGGGCATTTCTTTGCCAAAAAAACCCCCGTCCCTGTCCTGGCCAGCCACGTGCCCTCTAAAAATTTCAAGCGCGTTGTCTGGTCCGAAAAAGCCCATCTGACCCCCAAACCCCTTGGATAGTAACCCAGGGCCAAGGCCGCTTTTAATCTGTGACAGCTCCCCTGGGTGAGTTTGGGGGATGTCTTGGGGGTGACGGGGGGCTCCCCGGGCCCTCGGCGCACCCCTTTTTAAAAATTTGCAGGGGTGGGTGGCACCCACGGCCCAAAAACCCCCAGGGCCGTGTTGAAATTAAACTGTCTTGGGCCCCATCCCACACAAAAGGTCAGGGCTGTGGACAGCTTCCCAAACGGGACCGAGCCCTGGCTGGGTAAACAAGAACCTTGTGCCGGGAAAGTGGGTTTTGCGAAAAAACGGGCAAAAATTCTTTGGCCGCCCTTAAGATGGTGGGGCGGAGCAAACCCCCTTCCCTTTGCACTTGTAATAAAACCCTTGGGTCGCCAGAAAATTTCAAAAGGCTTCCCCCGGGTTGGGACGGGCCTGCAGGAAAGTGAGGGTCTAAATTTCCCCGGAAACTTCCCCCCCGTTCGAAACCCTGCTTCGTCCCGCCTGGCGGGGGGTTGGCAGCATCAGCTCGGCCCCCCCCCCCAAAACCCCGTTCATTTTTAAACGTGGGCAAAAAGCTGGAATTCCACCCTTAAACCATCTCCACGATTGTGCACCCAAGCGCAATGCCTTTACGCATATGAAGTAAACCAAAATGGGCCTGACAAGCAGCGGTGGGGACCTCGGGGTGTTGAGCCCCCCAAAAAGTGGGGGGAGGTGAAAGAGCTCTGCCCCCACCCTTGCCATTTTTTGAAGAAGCCACCAAAAGGGTCATGCGGAAAAAAGCCCTTGTCAGCTTTGGCATTTGTGGTGTTCTTAGTTCTGGAACGATCGTTGGTCAATCTGAAACAACAGGTCCCACCAGCGAGGAGGAGGAGGACGGACACAGATGCGGACACGGGTGCCTTTCTCTCCGTTGAATCCAAAGGCGACAGTTTCACAATTTTTATCGGTCTTCATTAGGCAGTGGTTCCGGGGTTCAGGGTAGTGCAGGCGGCGCATCACTCTCAGGGTTGATCACTTCTGAGGCATAGTCAGGGCTGTGTTTGAAGCTGTTGCGGGTGGAGAGGAGGAGGAGGTGGTATTCCTGGACACCGACATACCGATTCCCTGCCTTGGAAAGATGTTGTGCGAAATTTGTGGCGGCAGGAGGAAGATGAGGAAGATCAAGTTTGCTAGTGCCCCCTCCAACCAGAGGCTTGAGAATTCATGGGCTACATATCTCACATGAGTGCTTGGATTGCTCTTTTCTATCCAACATGATCCTCGCATTAAGGCTTAAATTATGAAAGAAGTTAATGGGTGGACACCCTCCTGGATCCGGTACAAAACAAAACTCAGCACTTTCCTTCCACCCACCCAAAAAGAGAGTAAAAGCAGGAAATGAGACTTGCTGATTGATCTACTGGAGACATTCTGTTGAGTCTGCTTCACGTTCCTTCAAATGTCACGGTGGAACTACGTCAGCGACGTGACTGCAGTAGTGTGCCTAGTATGCAGGTGAAGCAGCAGCAGGCAAGGTGGCTGAAGCCTAAGGGGTGACCTCTGGCATTCTTGATTTACTCCTCACACACGATGCATTGCAGGGCCAACATCCACACTCAGAGATCCAGCTTAAGATCATGGTGCACGACTATCTGCGTCTAAAACCGATGTTTTGTATGTGGTCTGGACAATAGATTCTGGGTATCAAATGGCGAATGGGCCAGTGCCTCGCGCGCACGCTTTAGAGGATTGTTGTCCTCGTCCATTACTCCGGTACATATAGCATAAGCTTTCCTACGTTATGGTGGATCGTTGACTTTCAAGCTAGATGATTCGGAATGGATCTCTCGATGTTGTGGTGGACACAATTTGTCGAGGTCACCGTATTTGTTGCCGGTCTTCTTCACATCCTCTTCAAAGAAATAGTCCTCTTGAAAAATTTTTTGCAAATTGATCATTTCTTACTGCAATTTTTATTCTCAGTTCCTAAAAGTTCATTTTGATTGGTTTTGCTGTGAGGAGACTGTAAAGACAGCAAGGTTTTAATGACAAAACACATATCCATTTACTCACTTATCTTTAGAATTTTTCGCATTGTCAATGGTTTTGGGGTCATGGTGCTGTGAGATACGTAGCTATAATTATGGTCCTTTGGACAGAAATATGGCTTTATAAGTGGCTTTTCTCCATCACAATTTTTAATTAGTGGCTGGATAAGTCATATTTAAAATTTTTTGGGGTCATGTTGCTGTGGATACAGCTATTATCATGGTCCTTTGGAAAAGCAATGTGGCTTTCTAAGTGGCATTTTCCATAACAATTTTCATAGTGGCTGAGAAAGTCATTTTTAGAATTTTTTGGGGTCATGTTGCTGTGAGATACAGCATAATCATTGGTTCCTTTTGGAACAGAAAATGTGGCTTTTAAGTGTCATTTCTCCCTCACAATTTTGAACAGTGGCTGAGGAAGTATTTTTATAATTTTTTTTGGTCATGTGCTTTGGAATGCAGCCTTACTACAGGTCCTATTATAAAAAAATGTTGTTTATAACAGACTTTTGTTCTTCACAATGTCAAATTGGCTCAAGGGTCATGTTTTGAATTATTGGGGCATTTTGCTGCTGACATGCAAGCTTATAGAAAGGTACCTATTATAAAAAAAAATGTTGGTTTTAACAGACTTTGTTCTTCATCAATTGTCAAAAGTGGCTCAAGGGTCATGTCTTGATTTTTGGGGGCATTTTGGCTGTGTCATGCTGCGTATACTACAGGTTCCTATTATTAAAAAAAATTGTTTCTAACAGACATTTGTTCTTCACAATTGTCCAGAGTGGCTCAAGGGTGATGGTGCTGTCAAATACAAATAGGTGAGTATGACCCTGTTATGGACAATATTGCAAAATGACTTGTTTGCAAGATTCTATAAACCATAGCTAGATTCACTGTATTGAGACAACCCCATTTAATACAATTAAAAAAAGAGAAACAAAGAAATGGTGGGATTCCATCCTATTTAAAAATGTGTTTTCTAGAATGAAACTACTAAAAAAACTTGATGTACAAATAGCTGTTAAAAAAATTCTTGAATTGTCTACAGGGAGGTACAGGAGACTTGACCAGATGGTAGGTTTTTCAGAGGGCATGGTGTATTATGGTGCAAGGCAGAGAACAAAAAACAGACGGACCATTTCCTCCAGCACGTTGAGAGTTTCAGAATGAGTAAAAGAATGCAAGAAAAAGGGCACTGGGTGGAACAGAAGTGTTAACACAGTATTTCCAAGTGAAGCTAATTGGTCCGCACTCATACAGAAGGGCAAGCGCTACCAGGGTCTTGACTGTGTACTGTGGAAGGATGGAGGTCTTACTCCCACTTTCGCTTCCGCACTTGCTTCAGCACGACTGTTTCGTTGCTGCGTCATAGGGCATTTTTACCGTGTAATAGAATAACGGGGACGCCAGCTGGGCTCTCACCGCACCAATGTAAGTCTGGCCCTGGCAGCTGACCTTCTGTGTTATAGATGGACAGACGCTAGCCTGGGCTCTCACCGCACCCACTGTAAGTCTGTCTCTGGCAGCTGGACCTCCGTGTTAACAGATGGCTGATGGCAGCATGGTGATTGGCGATAATCTATTATCGACTATCTGATATCGTCTTGATAATTGCCGATATCGACTATCGACCCAATGACGATAGTCAACGTAATCGCTCATCACTACTGCTGATACCTCCCTCATGTAATCTCCATCCATAACCTCCCCCCCATAATCTCTGCCCTAACTTCTGATACCTCTCCCCCCCCATGTATTCTCCTTCCATAACCTCCCCCCCATACATCTCTGCCATAATCTTCTGATACCTTCCTCATGTAATCTCCATCCATAACCTGTTCTCCCATACTTCTTTACCCTAAATCTTCTGTTACCTCCCACTCATGTAATCTCATCCATAACCTGTCCCCCAGTCATCTCTGCCCTAATCTCCTGATAACTCCCCTCATGTAATCTCCATCCATAACCTCCCCGAATACATCTCTACCCTAATCTCCTGATACCTCCCTCATGTTATATCCATCCATAAACCTCCCCCCCATTCATCTCTACCCTAATTCTCCTGTTACCTCCCTCATGTAATCTCATCCATAAAACCTGTCCCCCCATAACATCCTCTACCCTTATTCTCATACATCCCACCTCAGGTTAATCTCTATCCATATCCTCCCCACTCCATACAGATCTTTCCTTGATATCACTATATATCCGCCACTCATGTAATATCATCCATTACTTGCCCCCCATACATCTCTACCCTAATCTCATGACACTGGCCATCATGTAATCTCCATCCATAACCTCCCCCCATACATCTCTACACTATCTCCTGTTACCTTCACTCTCATGTGAATCTACATCCATAAACTGTCCCCCCATACATCTCTAACCTTCTCTCCAGATACCTCCCTCATGTAATCTCCATACCAACTCCCACATATCTTCTACCCTAATCTCCCTGAAACCCCCCCTCATGTTATCTCCATCTTAACCTACACCATGCCATCTTTACCCTTAATCTCTGATTACCTCCCTTCATGTAATCCCTTCCATAAACCTGTCCCCCCATATATCTCTACACTTATCTCATGATATCTCCTCATGTAATATCCATCCATTACCTGTCCAACTTACATCTCTACCTAGTCATCGATACCTCATTCATGTAATCTCCATCCCACAACCTGCTCCCCCATACATCTCTTCCCTAATCTGATACCTCCTTCATGTAATCTACATCCATAACCTCCCCCATACATATTCTTCCTAATCTCTGATACCCTCCTCTTGTATCTCCATTCCATAACCTCCCACCATAATCTCTACCTTAATCTCCTGATACCCCCTCATGGTATTTCCATCAATAACCTGCCCCATACATATCTGCCTAATCTCCTGATACCCTCCTATTTAAATTCTCCTATCCATAACCTGCCCAACATCTCTGCCCTTAATTCACTGGATACCTCCCCTAATGTAATCGGCCATCCATAACTGTCCCCATACATCTCTACCACTATCTCCTGATACTACCCTCCATTTAATCTCCTATCACCATACTCCTGTCCCTATACCATCTCTACCTAAATCTCGCTAGATACCTCCTCATGTAATCCTACATTCCATAACCCATTCCCCGAATACTCTTGCCCTATTCTCCTGATACCTCCCTCATGTAATCTCATCCATAACTCCCCATAATCTCTCACCACTAATCTCCTGATACCCTCCTCATTTAATTTCCATCCATAACCTGCCCCATACATCTCTGCCCTAATCGCTCCTGGATACTCCCATCTTGTAATTTCCATCCATAAACTGTCCCCCCATACATCTCTACCCTAATCTCTTATTTTCTTTTTTTACTGATATCTCCTCATTTATCTACATCCATACTCGTCCCCTATACATATATACCCTAATCTCCTGATACCTCCCTTATGTAATCTCCCCATCCATAACCTCTCCACCATAATCTCTGCGTTCTCCTGATACCTCCCTATGTAATCTCCTCCTATCTGCCTCCCCATAATACTATACGTAAACCTGATATCTCCATCCATATACCTTTCCCCCATACATCTCTGCCTATTCTCCTGATAACTCCCTCATGTAATCCTCCTCCATAACCTCTACCCCTTCATCTTCCTGCCCTATTCTCCTGATACCTCCCCTCATGTAATCTCCATCCATAACCTGCCTCCCCATACATCTCTACGCTAATCTCCTGATATCTCCATCCATAACCTTTCCCCCCATACATCTCTACCCTATTCTCCTGATACCTCCCTCATGTAATCTCCATCCATAAACTCTCCCCCCATACATCTCTGCCCTTAATCTCCTCGATTACCTCCTCTCATGTAAATCTCCTTCCATAACCTGTCCCCGAATACATATCTCCTGCCTAATCTCCTGATACCCCCTATGTAATCTCCATCCAAACTGTCCCCCATACTATCTACACTATCTCATTGGATACCTCCCTCATGTATTCTCATCCATTAACCTCGTCCCCCCCATCAACTCTACCCTAATCTCCTGATACCTCCCTAATGGTATTTCCATCCATAACCTGTCACCCATTACAATCTCTACCTAATTCCTGATTACTTCCCTCATGTATTTCCATACATAACTGTTCCCCATATATCTATACCCTAATCTCCTTATACACCAAACAAAATTACAAACAACAAACAACTCCCTTCTATGAATCTCCATCCATAATCTGCCCCCATTTTTAACCCAATTTCCTTTTCTACCTCTAATCTCTTGATAACCTCCCTCATGTAATCTCCTCCATAACCTGTCACCCCATACATCTCTACCTTAATTCCTGATACCTCCCTCGTGTAATCTCCATCCATAAACTCCCCCCCGGTACGATCGCTTGCACTTATCTACGGATTAACTCCTCATGTATTCTCCATCCATAAAACTGCCCCATACATCTCTGCCCTAATCTCTTTATACCTCCCTCATGTAATCTCCATCCATAACCTGCCTCCCCATACATCTCTACGCTACATCTCCCTAGATATCTCATCCTTAACCTTCCCCCATACATATCTACCCTAATCTCCTGTACTCTTCATTTACTCTCATCCATTAACTCCCCCCATACAATCCTCTACATAATCTCCTGATACCTCCCTCATGTTATCTCCATCCATAACATCCCCCCATACATATCTACCTAATCTCCTGATCCTCCCCTCATGTATTCTCCATCCATAACCTGTCCCCCCTCCCCATACATCTCTACCCTAATCTCCTGATACCTCCCTCATGTAATCTCCATAACCTCCCCCATACATTTCAAATGTCGGAATACCCATTTAATGTGATTGTACAGGATAGTGCAATCCAGAGAACTGGTGCAGCACATGTGAGGTCTTGGAGGAGGGCGATGGCGGGTCGAGTTGTTGAGTAAATTTGTGTAAGATCATCAACAGAGAGAGTGGGTAGGGTGGTTGATTGATGTGTATGGGGGGCAGCACTTATGGGTGAGAGGGGTTAGTTTATAATATGTTCTGTACTAAAGGAGCAGGAATTCACATAATCGACACTGAAAGGGTCCTATTAAAATATAACTTTTAATAAATATGTTTAAAGTATCTTGCCCACAAGCAGACAAATCTTTGAGCTAGGACGAGTCTTTCACACTAGAATTCAATCATTAAACCAGTCCTTAAGTATTCCTCATATTCCTCAAAACAAGATAATTAAAAAAACCCAAAATTACCCCCCCCCCGGGCCCCTTTATTAGGTACCCCAGGGGGCCCTAGTAAGGGGTTTGGGCCCCCCTTTTCCCTTTCCCAAAAAACTGCCTAAAATTTTTCCCGTAGCATAAAATTCAACAAGGGTTGAAACCCGAGTCAATTGGAAACCAAGGGGCCCAAAAGTGCCAAAAAAATTTATTCCCCACCATGCACCCCCAGCCCTAAAACCGTTGATAAAAGGGAGGATGGATCCATGTTTTTCCTGTTTTTTGACGAAAATTTTGCCCCTACCATTCAAAATGGGCAGAAAAATTTGAGGATCATGGGCCCCCCAGGAACTTTTTTCCAATTTCTACTGTCCAATTTTCGATGGTTGGGCAAATGGGGCCTCATTTTCCTGTTCTTAGCTGAAAGGAGAGGCACCCGGTGTGGTCTTCTGCTGCTGTAGCCCATCTGCCTAAAAAGTTCGCCTTATGTGCTTTCCAGAGATCTCTTCTGCCAAACCTTGGGTTTGTAAACGGGGGGCCCCTTTTTGGGAGCCCACTTTTTGCCTTTCTATCGCTCAAACCAGTCTCCCCTTTCCCCTTTTTGACCTCTGGCATCAACAAGGCTTTTCCCCCCCCCACAGGTCTGCGTCAGGGATGTTTTTTTTTTTTTGGCCCATTCTTGAAAACCCAAGAATGGTTGTGCGTAAAAATTTCCCAGGGGGTTCGGGCATTTTTCTAAAATTTACTCAGACCGCCCTTTGGCAAAAACCCAAACCCAGCCAAAGTTCAAAGGCACTCAAATCACCTTTCCCCCCTTTAATAAAGCTCGGTTTGAACTGCGGGAAAGTTTTGTTTGACCAGGGTCTACATGCCCAAAAGCACTGAGTTGCCCCCATGTGTTTGGGTGATTAAAAATTTAAAGTGTTAACGAGCAGTTGGGACAGGTGTACCTAAATGTGGCCGGTAAATTGAAATAGTAATCGGGAAATTTTTTGTTTTTATTCACGGTTTTTTAGCCCCAAAAGCAGTGCCGTTTTCAAAATCAAAAAGATCCTAAGTGCAAGGATAAAATAATTCCTCCCTTAGCTCACCCTACACTAAAATTTTATTAAACTTTGATGGAGTGTTTTTCCCAAAAAAGGGGACGGCCCCATTTGTCCCCGGCAAACCCCTTATAAGTAAAAATCTGAGGGGAATTAAAGGGAACATAAGATGCAATCTCAAAAAACACGCTTTCTCCTTAAAGTTAGAGAAAGCCACCACATCCCGAGCTTTAAAACCCTCTTCAAGGCCCAAAGGGGGTTTCCCTTCAGGCATTAAAAGAGGGTGGGCCTAAAAATATACAGAAACCCCCACAAGGGGGTCCTTCCCAATTTTGGATGAAAAGGGGTGAATTAGCGTCGAAACTAAAAACCCGCCTCCTTAAAATAATAGGGGTTACTAAATTCCCCCACCCCCCCCCAAAATTCCCTTTACCAACCCCAGTGGTGATCCACATGGTCAAGCGGCGTGTAACCTTTAGTCCCATCGGCGCACGCTGCATTATGTTCAAGGCAGTGTAGGTTTTTAATCCTCACTTCCCCCCTTAAAATTACACCAAAAAATATATGTTTTAAAGGGAGCTAGCACCGCTGAGGGGCATCAGAGATAGTGCCTCTCATTTACCGAGCCTGCCCACCTTCTTTAAAAGGGGTTTGCTCAAATCTTTTCTGGCCCCAAAGAAAACTCCCAAAAAGGGGGAAACCCCAATACAATCTCTGCGCCCCAAAGCCCCACATTTTTTAAATAATGTTTTAAGGGAATCTTGTACATATGGGGGAAAGTAGCCCCACTAAAAAACAAAACACCACCCCATCCAAAAAAATTTGATATTCACTTTTTCAAGGGGGGAGTGAAATTCATTAATAGATAAAAAACACAAATTAGCTATGATACAGTGTTGTTTCTGTGAATTTTTGTCTTTTTTGGGGATTTTTCCCTTTGGGCTGCGGGGTTTCGGGGTACTAGGGAATTTTGTACTACAGGAGCAACCAGCTCAGTGATACAGGGTGGAGGCATCAGTGTAGTGACTAGTACAGGGTAGGGCACCCGGTGTAGTGACTGTACAGGGTAAGGCATGGGGTGTAGTAAATAGTAAGGGTAGAGGCATCAGTGTAGTGCTAGTACGGGGGTAGAGGCTTTAGTGTAGTGACGGGTTTCGGGGGAAGGGGCATCGGTGTGGGAAATTGGTACAGGGTATAGGCATCGGTGTAGGGGATAGTACAGGGTAGGGCTTCAGTGTAGTGCTAGTCCCAGGGTGGGGAAATAAAGTGTAGTGACGGGTCGGGGAAGGGGCATTGGTGTAGTAAAGGGTAAGGGTATAGGAATCAGTGTAGGAGGGTACAGGGTAGAGTTATCGGGTGTATACAGTGTAAGGCATCAGTGTAGTGTACAGGGTAGGGGGCATTGGTGTAGTGTGGTCAGGATAGAGGCTTTCGGTGTAGTGGGGGGGTTTACAGGGTAGAGGCATCAGTGTAGTGAGGGTTTATAGGGTAGAGGCATCGGTACAGTGATGGTACAGGGGAGGCATCAGTGTAGTGACATTTACAGGGTAGAGGCTTCGGTGTAGTGAGGTACGGGGTAGAGGTCGGTGCAGTGACTGGTAAGGGGTGGGAGGCTTTCAGTGTAGTGACTAGTACAGGGTAGAGGCATGGGGTGTAGTGATAGAAAAGGGGTAGGGGGGCCCCGGTGTAGTGAATGGTACAGGATAGAGGCTTTCGGTGTAGTTTTACGGGGGTAGAGGCATCGGTGTAGTATACAGGGTAAAAGGCATCGTGTAGTGTACGGGGGTAGAGGGAAACAGTGTAGTGTCAGGGTAGAGGAATCGGTGTAGTGACTGGTACGGTAGAGGCTTCGGTGTAGGGGACTGGTACTGGGTAAAAGGCACGGTGTAGTGACTGGTTAAAAGGATAGAGGCATCGGTGTAGTGACTGGTACGGGAAATAGGGGCATCAGTGTGTGTACAGGGTAAAAGCTTTGGTGTAGAGACTGGTACAGGGTAAAAAAGGCTCGGTGTTGTGTACGGGGTAGCGGCATCGGTGTAGTGACTGGTACAGGGAAAGGGGCTTCAGTGTATTTGTCCCGGGTAGAAGCATGGGTTTGTAGTGACTGGTAAAAAGGGTGGGGATCGGGTAGTGCACAGGGAAAGAGGCTTCGATGTGGTGATTTGGTTTAAAAGGGTAGAAAAAACCAACAAAAAATGAGAGGGCCCCCAAAATTTCCCCCCAAGGGTAAAAATACCAAGTTCTGGGCACCTTTCCCCCGGTCCACTGGTTTTTTGAAAGGGCCTTGAACACACCCCCCAAGATAGCCGGGAATTTGAAGAATGCAAAAACGGCAGCCCAATGTGGAAAAACAGGAACTCTTTTTTCCCCAATTAAGGGTACAAAAGGAAAACGTTTCAGCCACACCCCTGTGGCCTTTCTAAAACCCGCACCAAAAACCAAATGAAATTTAAAACCAACAAAAATATATTCAAAAATAAAAGGTCCTCCCCCCCTGCTGTTTAGCCCAAGGGTATTTTCCCTTTGTGGCCCCACTAATCAAAAAAAAAAACTTTGGAGACCCCAATGGTAGAATTAAAAAGTGGACAAAATCACATTAAAAACAAATTTTAAAAATATTACCATAGTGCCCCAACCCCCTCGGCCACACCTAGGCGGGGATGTATGATCTTTACCCCCACAAAAGGGGTTTCAGTGTCCCCCCCCGCCCCGTATGGCATGACGGAAGTTCGGCGCCGGGTACCCCCCGCTCCCCAAAATCCGGAATAATGCAAAGGCATACCGCGCATTTTCCCCCGGCAAAAACCCCCCGATTTAAAGATGGAAATCCAACGGCCCCCTTTTAAATAAGTCCCCAGGTCTGGAAAATGGGCCCCAACCCAAACTCGCGCATATTTTTACGGGGGGCCCTTTGGTTATTATGGGTTTTTTTTAACCATATAAAAAAAAAGAATTTTTCCCCAAGGGTGAACGATCAATAATTTTAAACTGAAAAAAAACAAAGGGGTCATATGCGTGATTGTATAGAATTGTCCCAAAAAAAAAAAAAAAAGAGGAAAAACCCCTTTTTCCAAAAATTTAATGGAAAGCATATAAAAAAAAAACCCCAAATTCTCACAGAAATGCTTTTATCCCCACTGGTTATTTTAAAATTTTTAAAAAGTCCCAAAACTATTAGACCCTATCAAAAGGGCCCCAAAAAAATAAATTTGTGATTTTAAATCTTTATTAAAAAATTTTTCCATATTAATAATGAAACCCAAATTTAAAAACCCCAAAATCATTTTAAAACAAAAAACAAAAATTTGTGCAAAAAATAAAAAAAATTTTAATCCCGCCAAAGAAAAGGGCCCGGGGGGTTTCATCAAAAAGGTTTTAAAAGAAAAAAGATTAAAAAAAAATAAAATTTATACAGCCATGTTTTCAGTAAAAAAAAGGGAAGGAAAAATTTTTTTTTAAATTTTTAAATTTTAGCCCTAGGGGTTGTAATGTTTGAAAGCTCAAAGTTTCCATCTACTCTCCTTCTTTTTAAACATGTTTCCCTCAAATCACCCCCCCCCCCCCCCGTTTTAAGGGGAAAAGGAATTCTACCCACCCGAAATCTTAAATTTGGGAGAAAAGTTGTGCAATTCCAAAATGGGGGGGTTTTTAGTTCCCGGGGGGCATCCTTTACACTTTTTTCCTAATGGTACTCTTGTTTTATTAACCCTTAAATTTGGGACCCCCCTTTGTAAATCTCTCCTAATACATGAGCCCAACAAGGGCAAGTAATTACATAAATTACATAGCTGTTTGGCGGGTGTATCTCTCCTTAAAAAAATATTTTTTACCACTTTGAGGATGTGTTAAAG
>JAODAL010070734.1:0-15805 GCA_025379985.1 Phyllomedusa bahiana | reverse complement strand
TACTTTTCCCTACATAGACATATGAGGGCTTTTATTTTGCAGGACAAGATGGACGTCCTAATGGTGTAATTCATCATACCATAGACTATACTGGGAAACCACAAAAAAAATTCTAAGTGGGGAAAAATGAGATATCACCTGATATTATTTCCAGGCTACAGAACGGCCTCTCTACACTAACTTGGGATGTTAGCAAAGTAGTAACCACATGGGCAACATCTCTAACAATTTCAGAGTATAAAGGCTTGTCCCCACGGCAAGGATTTTCAGCCGGTTTTCGATTTTGAAAACTGTTTGTAAACCGGCTGACAAACTTTTAAACGGACCTCTATGGAAAACCAGCGCAGTGGTCCCCACTGCACGGGTTCTGCGCCAGGCCATTTTTTGGACCGCTGGCGGTCCGAAAAACATGGAGCAAGTTCATTTTTCCGCCAGGTTTTTGGCCGGAATATGAACATCTCAATACGAAAGGGGTAAGGCTTTTCTCAATGCAAGGGGGGAAAGAGAAAATCCGCCCCCAGCGGCCACGTGCACGGCCCCTTAACAGTTCAAATACCGGTCGGGCTTTCCGACCAGTATTTGCACTGTGCGGTGTGAACGGCTCCTAAAGGTATTCACAGTCAGTTCTGATGAACACTTGAACTATTATACTTCTTTGAAAGCAAGTGAAAAATGTTGCTGGATCTGGTCGCTTGCTATGGAGTGGAATCTTTTTCTCTGTGGCAGCTCTTTGCCTGCTCCATGTCTTCCAAATACTTTTCAAATTTAAACTACTCATCTAATGAGGATGAAGATATGGGAGCAGTAGCACTGGCTATCACAATTCCTCTTGCTCTTTGCACTGCATTGAACTAATTGTACCAATTAATTAAATATTTTGGTAGTCGGTCCATTTTATAACGACTCTGACTCCTGCAAAATGGGCACTGATTCCGACTCCACAGCCCTGTTTCCCAGAGTGATTTTATCAAATATAGTGGGGAAAGAAACACAAAGTGACATAGAAGAGGAAACATTGTTATTCATATTGCCATATTTAATCTCTATCGTTTGCCGTCAATAATGTATTGACTTTTTCAGTGCGTGCTCTGTGCTATTCGTGGATGGCAGCTAACTTAGATCAACGATAACCCATATACAACAGCTGAATTAAAACATATGTGATGCTTCACTCATGATTGGCCGCCATCTTGGACGGGAACGCCGTCTTTGGTAAACGGAATGGCACACAAAGGCTCAGCCAGCTTTACTGAGGCACAGGATAAATGTACAGCGTACAAGGTTTTAAACAAAAAACCCGGGCCCCTCAGGCACAACTAAACTTATACACGTTTAGCAATCAACTACCAGGGCTCTGTGCCTACTGCACAGCACCACAAACACATTCGCTTGCCAGTCTCTACTGGTTCCAGCTTCTCCTAAGCCTCCGAGGCCAGAGCCTCTGTCTCCAGCTCCTCTGCTGCTCCACACTCTGGTAGCAGACTATGCCCCCTCATTACCTGTAGTAGGAGGCCTCTTATAGCCATCCAGGGACTGACCCAAAACTTGGCCTGGAACGTAGGGACCTGGAACGTGGGAACAGCCACCCACCCATCTGCAGCTGTTCCGGGAAAGCCAACCCATAATGGCTGTACATCAGCCAAACTACATAGAGTGTAACACTTGGATTCCCCCACCAAGACCAGTCCCTCGGTGGCACATTTATGGCAGGTCTCCTGCCGTACGCCACCTAGTGGCAGCACCATGCGACCACCTATGGTCGCTCTGCCATACATAAAACCCTTTTATCTGTTTTTACACTGCTGATAAAGAAGATGTAATTTTCATGCAGATTTCTGGCCAGAGACAATAGTGTTTGCACACACAGAAATATATAGGTGGCACACCCCAAGATCCGAGACTTCAATGTCGGGGATAGAGCACGGGATGACTGGACTGGTGGGACACTGGGGCACTTGTGACTTTAGCGTTACTTTTTATTATTTATCTCTCGAGATTTTCAAGGTTTTCCTATACAGGATTTTTCTTTTTTTTGACAACTTACTTTCCTCATGTTGTGTGAGAAATGTGTCTGAACGGTCACCTGCATGTGAAAGTGTTGCCATTAGGTAAGGTTAGGTATTTAAAAGGCTTATTCCTGCCACCTTAGAGTTTTTAGTTGGAAGTTGGAAGACAAAGGGTAAAGGATATTTAGTAGTGCATTGTCACAAGGAGCCAGATTAGTAAAGCATTAAAAAATGAGCAGAGATTGAACGGATTGAAAGAGAGTTGGAAAGAAATTGAAGAGGAATTAACCCTTAACGACCCCCCGCCGACTTTAGACGTCGGTTTGGTGCGGGTCATTGTCCACAGCACCGCTTTTGCCGTTGCTGCAGACATCAGGGTTTGCGGCCCCTGGCCGAAAATTGCTCTAGGATCGGGGCTGTACCACACAGCCCTGATCCCAGAGAATCTCCTGCGAGAACCGGGGAGCAGAAAACCTCCGCAACCAGGTGCTTTAACCCTTTGATTGCGCCGGTGCGTTACCACAGCGCAATCAAAGGGTTCCCCTGTTCTGTCAGGATGAAACCCCGGCCCCCAAGGCGCGGGAATGGCTGCACAGTCAGCTCTGGGGACCTAGAGAGGCCCCAGAGCTGTCTGTGTATTAAGCCGGGTGCAGGACGCACTTTGTGCTGTCCTAATCACTGCCTGTGTCAGACTGACAGTGATTAGAATGCATTAGCATATATGAAAGTGTAAAAAAAAATAAAAAAAATATTAAACAGTTCTCCCTCCATGGGAGTAAAAAAAAAAGTAGAAAAAAACCCATAAAAAGCGTAAAAAAAAGGGTAAAAAAATGAAATAAAAAATAATTGTGCATAAATTACACGCACGAAAAAAAAAACCCACACATAATTGGTATCCACAGGGCTGTAATAACCTGTAGAATTAATCTAACAAGTTATTAAGTGTGAAATGGTGTTAAAAAAAAAATAAAAAATACTGCAATTATTTATAAGTAAACTTAAATATCCCCCATAAAGTACAACTGTCCGAATAAATGAGGCTTCATACAGCTACGTCATTGAAAAAAAAAAAAGTTACAACTGTTGAAAAAGCAAGGAGGAAAACTAAAAAAAATGTTCTGGTCATTAAATACTTTTCAGGCGTTCGGCTTAAGGGTTAAACTAAGCTCATTTTAGCAAATGTCTGTGTTGTTTCTCCACCGTGTTAATGGGCGACACAAGAGGAAGCAGTATAGAAAAAATACTTACAAGATACTCCTGACTGAAAAAAGGGGATCTCTGATCTGAAACTGAGTGACTAAAGGGAGCACACAAATTTTTGGGGAACAAGGAGAGAATGGGAACAAGATTGTCTTGCCACGGTAGGACACTTTGGACCTGAAGGTGTGGCAACAAATTGAAATGCAATAAGGGGCCGCAAACCGTCTGAAAAAATGACCGAAAACCCGTGCAGTGGGGACATGCCCTAAAGGATATGGGCAGAAGGGGAAATTTTAAACAGACTTAGAGACAATAGGGGGCTTTTATTTTAGTTTCCACAGAGACTTGAGGTAGATTTGGCTGTGTTCATTTATTTGTCATCCCTCGGTGTTCGGTTTTTAAAGTAGAATTAACTTATTTGAATATTTAGCTTAGTGACAGCTATGAACAGAATGAAGTCCTTCCCAAAGTTATTGTCGACTTGCTGGGACACATAGCCCCCAACCAGTTGTGTGAGAAGGGAGGAGAGGACAGCGAGAGAACAAGGCTGGGGCTCCTAAGTTACCTGAAGACATGATCACCTATACACATATCTATGGACAAATCTGAAGCAGTAACTGAGAATGGCGTAAAGCTATTTTTTTGTTGGTAGCATATGAATTTAAACCCCCTTAAGGACCTTGACGTAAGAGTACGTCCCGGCCCTAATGGGCTTTGTAGAGGGATCGCTCCACGACCCCCCCGCACAGCCGCCGGGTGCTAGCGGCTAATCGGTGCTAACACCCGGGCCGTTACAGCGCGGTCGGGCAGCGTCGCCCGCCTACGTGGTGTAACCTGTCAGACACTGCGGCAAAGATGGCAGCGGCGTCTGAATGAATTAAGATCGGTACCACGCACCGATCTTGAGGGTGATCAGCACCGTCGCAGCATAGCTGCAACGATCCGACCCCCGGACATGGCAGTGGGGAGCCTTGGGAAGGCTCCTGTCACTTCCATGTACTGGTTTTTCCCCACTTCCGTCCGCAGACAGGAAGTGGGGAAACCGCCATCTTGGTTTCAATCTAATGCATTGCCTATGCAAATGCATTAGACTGTATTGACAATCGCACACCTAGTGGTCAAGCACCATAGGTTTGGGCCCCAATGTTAAAGTAAAAAAAAAAAAAAATAATAATGTTTTACAGTACAAAAAAAAGTATTAAAAGTTCAAATCACCCCCCTTTCCCCATTTTACAAATAAAAACAATAAAATAATAAAAAAAGTTACACGTATTTGGTATCGCCGCGCCGAAAAAGTCAATCTATAAAAATATAACATCATTTATCCGTACGCTAAAAAACCGTAAAAGAAAAAAATTCAAACGCCAAAATTGCGTTTTTTGGTCATTTTGTTTTAAAAAATATAATAAAAGTGATTAAAAAAGTCGCATGCATTCCAAACTGCTAGCAATAAAAGGTACACTTCAGCCCGCAAAAAGTGCCCCTCACTGATGTCCATAGGTGTTAGTGCAAAAAAGTTATTGTTCGCACAAACTGGCGCCGCGGTGTAAATTTTAAAAATAGAAGGTTTGGAATTTTTTTTACGGTACCAAAACATAACAAACCCTACATGTTTGGTATTGCCGGATGCGGATCAACCTGTAGAATACAGATAACACATTGTATTCACTGAAGATTGAACGCCGTAAAAGCAAAACTCCCACAAACATGGCGAAAATACGTTTTTTTCACAATTTGTCCCACTAACACCATTAGAAATTACATCTTGTCCCGCAAAATAAAAGCCCTCATATGTCTTTATAGATGGAAAAATAAAAAAGTTATGGCTCTGGGAAGGCGAGGAGGGAAAAACGAACGTGTCAACAAAAAAAAAACGTCAGGTCCTTAAGGGGTTAATAACTGACATCCATTCCACCAGCAGAGGAGATCTAGGAGCTAGCCAGGTCTTAGCAACACGTATTTAGAATAATATAATGCTTCCACTATAAAAGTAGGAGTTTGATATTAATTCTTTCATAAATTCTATAGCTCCATAAGGGTGATTATAAGTTTGCAGTTTTTTTTATTTTATTACTTTTCCATCAAGTTGTAGCTAACCTTCCCAAATCTTTTTTATCCCATATCTATTCCTCTGTGCCCTTGCATTATTATTGTAGAGACCCAATTTTTCGCAGAATTTGTCTCCTCATAAGTATCAACATTCTTACTTGTTATTAGCTTCCTTAGGGCATATATTTAGTGTTAAATATTTAGAAGTAGAAGGTTAGAGACAAAACTGCAAGCCATGTTATTCTGTCATGCTCAAGTAAAACCACTGAACTTTAGATATCTAAAAATGATTATGTCATGCATACTAACCAGAGCTTAAGAATAATTATCTTATGTATAATTAAATGTATAAAATACCCTGAAGCAGTGTGGCATTTAGGGCATTCATGAGCATAGCCAATACGAAACTTACTGAGTCCAGATGTGGTGTAATACGCCCTGTGCAGGATATAAACTTGTGTCAGTCTGTCGTTGTAATTAATAGAGAAATAGTCAGGGGCCCCAAGTCAAACTTCCAACGTTCTCGAAGAGGCCTCAGAGAGTGATTCCGATTTCTGCATAAGAGAAGGGAATAAACATGAGATATGACATGTTTTGACAGGGAAGAAAGCATAAGCCCTGGATAGGGAAACTCATTCAGGGATTGACCCCATTGAGAAGCAATAACACCATATATTTACTATTTTGCCATAGGCAAACTTAAACTCTATCAGTTCTCTATTAAACACTATAACGTAACTTTTATTATGTATAACTCTTAACCTTGTCCCTCGTTTTCCCTGTGTCTTGTAATGACAATAGGTATTAATTACGTGAGGACACAGTTTTTATTTAACAAATTGGGATGTATGTACATTTCTGTGACTGAGGGGGTTGTTGGCAGCTAAGCATGTGATATATGCACTTGCACTGTTGTGGCGAGACGCAGCTCGAGAGTGGATTACCATCTATTCATGTATACATTTATTTATATATAGATTTCTTGTTTCTGCTTGCTGCGTAGGTTTTGTGCTGGCCTTGAATACAATGTATACAGTGCAGATGTATGCAGATGCAATAGAGTATGAATGCACTAACAATTTTGCATGATCCCATCGTGACGTAATGAATTAGGTGGCTAGCCGTGACCTGTAAGAAAGAATCTTTAATGGGGAAGGTGGGAGGTGAAACTGCGGGAGAGAGGGCGGGCTAACCATAGGGCCTGCAGCTTTATTAAAATGAATATGTATATTACATAAAAAGGATAGGTGCTTTATGGGAGGAGACTAGGACAATAGTGTACAGTACAATGGAGTTTATATTCCCAATGAATATGCATATTAGACATGGAAGAGAAGGGGTTTATGGGAGTTGATAAAGCTGGTAGTGTGCTGTGGAATGTAACACCTATTCTGCTTAGTCCGTTCTAGGTGAACCACGCAGAGGCAATAATATGAGAGAGATGGGACGGAAGCCCATCACAGTCAGGGCAGAAATGTCTAATACAGTACGCGGGCAGTACAGTAAGATGGGGCGTAAGCCCGCGATGGTGAACTTGTCTGAGGATTGTTAGTTATGGGAGTATGGTGGCAGCTTTAGCATCAGATATTTAGTGTGTGTGCAGGAGAGTGGAAGGTGGAGTGGGTTTTGTGGATTCTCTGATGGCTTATTGGTGAGCATTCAATAAAGAAAATATTCCAAATCTAAAACCTAACTTTTAATACAAAATCACTTAAAATTGGAAATCGGAATACAAAAAGCAAAGACAATACCTTATAGTCCTAAAACACACAATAGACAAGATCAAAGAAAGTAGAATTCTCACCCTAAAGCTCAAAAAAAAAGGGGAAGCCCCCTATAAGAGTGCTCCCAAGCGGGATCGTCGCCCCAATAAGGGCGGTCCCAAGAGCAGAAACTCCTGAGCTATTAATCCCTCAAAATAATTGCATAGAATTATCTCCAAAAAGGCACAGAGAAGGAAAATTCTCAGTAGTAGAGTTTCACCTCAAATTACCAAAGGCCACACATATGCTACTTAAAATATTTCTATTGAGCAAGCCAAATAAGTTATTACTATTTACCTATACCCAGACGCGTGGCCCTCTGTGATACCAGAGTTCTTCAGTGGGTGAAGAGGTTCTCATGAGGTCAAAGGCAGTGTGCCCATACAGAGAGAGAGTTTTTACCACATCAATGACCTGAATTCATAATAACCAATTCCAAATATAAAGGGTATGTCAGTTCGCCCATAGACTATCAATTAATTCCAATCACTGACCTAGGGAGTATCCAGGCAATATCCACACTGTTGGAAGAACAAGACCGGCCGCCCTATACATCACAAACGATTAACCAAATGAGCACTAACCTTAGTTACTCGATCTTACACTACGCTGTCAAACTCGGTGCCGTAGAATGATGCAGAGCAAAGTCACATGCCCAGATACAATGAGGATCGCGCCAAGATTCTCGGCGTCCTCTATATGTAATGCGCATGCGCGAGAAATCAACTGAGCGCCGCCCAACCATCTCGGCATCTAACCAAGGCTAATTGCGCAATTATGGTGCGCAAGAAGTATCATCCCAGGCGCATGAATAATACAGAATAAACTATACATATACTCTTGCGTCGTTGCCGATTACATACATAGCGCTACATCATTAGTGTCAATATAAAAGACCACGGCAATCGACCCTGTTTAGTAAATCAATTCATCCTGGGTTACAATTTAGGAGTTAAGAGTTAAAAACCCCTATAGTCTAGAATCAGGATGTCAAAATAAGTTCAAACTGAATTCACTTTAATTAATGGATTATCGGCGGAAATAGTGCTAAATATTTATTGCATAATCAATATAGATGGTAGTGATGTGGCAATGGCGTCATTTGTATCCAAAAGGATAATTTAATGTTTTTACCTATGTGATAACCATATATATGAATATTAGCTTGATTCGGTCGGCAGTGAAGAGAAACATTGTTCTCTTTCAATTCTACAAAGAGTCCTACAAGCTAGCAAAGAAATGAAGCCTCAGAAGAAAAAGTCCACCAGACGTTGTGGAATGGCAAACAACTAAAGGTGAGAGAAAAGACCTATTTTTCAAAAAACATGAAAAGAATATCTTCTCATTAAGTCCCAAGGAGGTACGAATTACAATCTAGCTTCATATAGTCCATCGGCATTCTACGTTGTAGAATTAATTTGTCCCCATGTCACCTCCACGGTTCGAAAGGAACAACCAAGTACAATCCCAATGAAACTTAATACAACTCACTACTCCTCATGTTGTTTTCTCATTGATATGGCGAGCTCACTGGGGTATCAGCTTTTCTCCTTACGTCACCTAACATGTTCCCCCTACGTTTCTTCTCAGTTGCCTTCGTGTCTTTCCCACGAATGTAATTTAGGGAGGCAGGGGCACACAATCAGGTAGAAGACCGCCCCATTGAGACACAGTTTATTGAAATGTTTGATTTGATATTTTTCTCTTGGACTCCACACTCTCAAATTCCTTAGTTTGTAACGAGATAATTGCCAAAAGCTACATTTCCACCTTCGAAAACATTCCTACAGGTCTCTTTCGTAACCAACACTAATCTCTGGTATGACCCGAGAAGTGACTCTTGACAAGTCTATTCTTAAGACTTCCTATCTCTACTTAGGTAAGTGTTATTAAGCGGATGATCCGGTAGAAAGGGCCAACCTCTCTGTATCTGTATAAGCTCGAGACCCAATATCGTTTCGTAAGAATTTCACGCTTTGCATGATCAATGTTACCAATAATCCTCAAATTTTCCTCTTTTTTCGTTACATCATTTGCCTTGGGTATAAGAAGGGTCCTACATTCTTTAGAAGAGGCATAATTAAATTTATTAATTTCATGCGTAAAATGCAAGCCCAGATCATTGACATTTAGTGCCTTCAGAAAAGATAAAGTCTCTCCTCCTTGCCATAAAATGAAATGACTCATCACATGAAACCGTCAACCAAATGAGATGTGATTCATGTGCACTCATAGTACCCGCGTCAAAGGGTAGGAGTCAACAAGGGGAGGGTGTAAAAGGGAGCCTTATTTTAGCTCCTGTGTCCATTAGATTAGGGACGATCTTCTGCCCAAGGTAGGAGCTGTGGGATACCTCACTGGAGATAATAATTTGCTATGATTAATATAAGGCTTTCCTGTTGGTAGGTGGGTCACACAGATTGATAAAATGGGAAAAGGAGCTATTCCTTCCTTCAGAAAGTAGAGAAGGGTTAAATTGGTTGAGGTTAGAAATCGGTTTTAAAATAGGTGTGATATATAGTGTGTATAATAAAAGTTACGTTGAGTAGTGTTTTATTTTGATAGAGAACTGATACAAGTTGAAGTTTGCCTATGGGCAAAATAGTAAAAATATAGTGATCAGAAAGTAACTCTATGTTCTCTTGTGAGAATTGATCCTTTTTATTTGGAGACTATTTGGTAAATACAACCATGTCACAAAAAGAGATTCTAAACATCGTGACTAGAGTCGGGGATGTACCATGTGCAACTTGCTGCGAAAACTAGGCTTTACATTAATCTAATGAAATATATTGATAGATCTGGAAGAAAATCTCTTTACCAACCAGTGAGTGAGCCCCAGTTGACAGAGTGTGGAAACAGATAAAGGGATGCAAATGGGAGACTCAACATTTTACTCACGATTTCCAAGTTTAATATTACGGACTGTTGGTAGAGTAGAATACACTAAACTTTCACACAACTATTCTATGGTTGGTTCTCCTGTTTCTCTTGCAGGTGAAGCAGCAGCTGAGTCTGGTCCACTGAGCTGGTCTTCTAGTATCTATAGATGGAGTTTAGCTATTACTTGGGTCTCTATAGGATATCGGAATTGGTGTCACTTTCTATGTTTTTTTTGCAAATAATCAGATTAATTCCTAGATTTTGTTTTTGCTGAAGATCCTGTGACCACTTCAAGAGTGAGAATAAAGCAGACGACCACTAAATGATCTGGACTTCCCTGTGGAGTTAGAGAAGCCTGACACAACAGAGGGATGTAAAATGGAGTCGGAGGGTGAGATGTGTCAGGGCTCGTCAGCCTGCAGAGAAGTCCTGGTTCCTGAAACTCTCCTATACTAAGCATTATCTCACTATGTGTGATCTGAAGAGGTGACGTAGTTCCCTTCTATATAGTCTTACAGTAAATTCAGCCTTTTGAGGGCGGCCATAATGCTGATGGGACCTCGGGGACGTCCTCTGGTTTAGTCTTTTTCCAGGCAGGAGGACATCTTTTAGAGATGTTGTGAGACTCAGTTTGGGGGACGACTGTGTCTCTTGAAGGTCGTCCTGTCCTTGTCTCTATATGTAAAGTGCTCACTTAGGCCATGTTCACACGGCTTAAACTGGGACATATTTCGTCCGGTATTTCACGCCGTACTGCGCTCAATACGGGGTAAAATACGTCCCAGTCATTGAACAGGGTTAATCCACAGCTTCTCATAGAGAACTATGAATTATGTCTCCTCTCCCGACTCGGACAATACGGCGAGCGGGGAGAAAGTGACATGTGAATTACTAGCGGCGAATACACACCGAGAATAATGAATGTCTATGGGGCCAGCAAACTGCCGGCCCTCCCGTCCCCATGGCGTAATTGCAGGATGAAATATGTCCCGCAATAAAGCCTTATAGTGAATCAGGAATCTGAGCCCTCAACTGTGCACCAAAAAAAATACGAGGCTTTAGAAAGAGATAGGACAAAACGAGTAACTGATAGGAATGTGATAATAACCTAGAGGAGCACCTCAATACAACACTACTACACGTGTGGGAAAGAAGCATGTGACTGCTGTGTGATGCTCCAGGACCTGTGATGATGTCAGCTTGGAGTGGGAGGGAGTCATTGTGACTGCTGTGTTGCTGCCAGGCCCTGTAGGATGATGTCACTTATGAGGGATGGAGTCATGTGACTGCCTGATGACTGTGTGCTGCCAGGACCTGTGGTGATGTCAATGGAGGGAGGAGTCATGTGACTGCTGTGTGCTGCCAGGACACTGTGTTGATGAACTGTAGTGGGAGGAGTCTTTAGGATATTAGGATGTATGTAGCTGAGCCGTGTTATGTGTCGAGCTAATGTGCCTGTAGTAGCTCCGTTGTGATAAACGTGCCCGTTAGCTGCGCGATAATACGTGTGTCCGTGCTGTGTAACGTTGCCGTCAGCGAAGCGCGCCGTGTGTGAGTGATAACTGCCAGTAGCGCTGAGCCGCGTGTGTAACGTGCCGTGAGCTGAGCAGCGCCGTGCTGTAACGTGGCCCGTCTAGCTGAGCGAGCGCGGTATGTAACGTGCCCGTAAGAAGCTGAAGCCGCGCGAGTGTGTGAAGTGCCCGTAGCTAGAGGCCGCGTGTACTGTGTGTAGTGCCCGTAGCATGAGAGGAGAGCGGTGGTGTGTTACGTTCCTGTAGCTGAGCCCTGTGTGTGTAATGTGCCTGTAGCCTGTGCCGTGTTGTTTGTGTGTAACGTGCTGTATGCTGAGGTCCCAGCGCGTGTCTGTAACGTGCCTGTCGCTGAGCCGCGCAGTGTGTAAAAGTGCTCTGTAGCTGAGCCGCGAGGGGAGTGTAGCGTAGCCTTAGCTGAGGGCCCTGAGCTGTGTGATTAACGTTGCCTGTAGCTGAGCCACGGCGCGTGTGTAGTAAGATGCCTGTAGCCGGAGCCGCGCGCTTGGTGTGTAACGTGCCTGTAGTCTGAGTACATTATGCGCGTGTGTAACGTGACCTGTAAGCTGGCGAGCGCGCGTGTGTAAACGTGCCTGTAGCTGGCAGCCGCGCAGTGTGTTACGTGCCTAGTAGCCTGAAGCCGCGCCGTGTGTAAACGTGCTGTAGCTGAGCCCGGCGTGTTGCTAAACGTGCCTGTAGCTGGCGTGCGACGTGTGTAACGTGACTGTAGCTGAGCCCGCGCGTGTGTAACGTGCCTGTAGCTGGTAGCAGCGCGTGTGTAAACGTGCCTGCGTAGCTGAGCCGCGCGCGCGTGTAACGTGCCTGTAGCTGAGGCCGCGCGTGGTGTAACGTGGGACTGTGTAGCTGAGCGACGCGTGTGTAACAGTGCCTGTAGCTGAGCCGGCGTGTTGTACGTGCGTAGTCTGGTCCAAGGCGCGTGTGTAACGTGCCTGTAGCGGAGCGTGTGTAACGTGCCTGTAGCTGAGCCGTGTGTGTTTGTAACGTGCCTGTAGGTGAGCCGTGTGTGTTTCGTGCCTGTAGCTGAGCCGTGTGTGTAACGTGCCTGTAGCTAGGCCTTCGCGTGTGTAACGCTTGCCTGTAGCTAGTGGCGCGGCGGTGATGTAACGTGCCTGTAGCTGAGCAGCGCGTTTGCTGTGTAACGTGCCTGTAGCTGAGCCGCGTGTGTGTAATGTGCGTGTAGCCGAGCCGTGTGTGTGTAATGTCCTGTAGCTGTGCAGGCCCCGTTGAGCTAAACGTGCTGTAGCTGAGCCGTATGAGAGGTGTGTGTGTAACGTGCTGTAGGCTGAGCGTGTGTGTTAACGTGCCTGTAGCTGAAGCGTGTGTGTGTAACGTGCTGTAGTGTGCCGTTGTGTGTGTAACGTGTCTGTAGCTGGAGCCTGCGAGTGTGTAACGTGCATGTAGCTGCAGCCGCGAGTGTGTAACGTGCCTGTAGCTGAGGACCGCGCGTGTGTAACCGTGCCTGTAGCTGAGACGTCGCGCGTGTGTGTTAACGTGCCTGTTAGCTTGTGCCCGAGCGTGTGTAACCGTTGCTGTTGCCTGAGACGCGCGTGTGCTACGTGCAGGTAGCTGAGCCGAGCGTGTGTAACGTGACTGTAGCTGAGACGCGCGTGTGTAACGTGCCTGTAGCTGGCCTGCGGTGTGCTAACGTGCCTGTAGCAGCGAGAGACCGCGCGTGTGTAAACGTGCCTGTAGCTGAGCCCGCGCGTTGTGTAGAACGTAGCCTGTAGCTGAGGCCGCTGCTGTGTGTAACGTGCCTGTAGTGAGCTGTGTTGTGTAAAGTGCCTGTAGTGAGCCGTGTGTGTGTAACGTGCGTGAGCTGAGCCGTGTGTGTGTAACGTGCCTGTAGCTGAGACACGTGGTGTGTGTAACGTTCCTGTAGCTGAGCCGTGTGTGTGTAACGTTCATGTAGCTGAGCCGTGTGTGTAACCTGCCGTAAGCTGAGCCGTGTGTGTGAATGTTCCTGTAAGCTGAGCCGAAGGTGTGTGTAATGTTTCCCTGTAGCTGAGCCGTGTGTGTGTCAAGTGCCTGTAGCTGAGCCGTGTGTGTGTGTAACGTGCCTGTAGCTGAGCCGTTGTGTGTTCTGTATACGTGCCTGTAGCTGAGCCGTGTGTGTGTAAACGGTGCGTGTAGCTGAGCGTTTGTGTGTAATGTGCCTGTAGCTGGCCGTAGATGTGGCGTGCCTGTAGCTGAGCCGCGTGTGTGGAATTTACACAAACAGTATAAGTGATACTTTGGGGCGCGGCCTCTCATGCAGGACAATACATTGTGGGGCTGCTCTGCTGAGATTTCTTACCCCACGTACCGCTGCAGCCAGGTCTTTCCTTTCCTGACAGAGCCCATTATTGAAATCTGATATGTGTCACTTATTTGGGAATAACTTTTTGACGCTTTTACCTCTCCATGTGATTCAGAGACTGTTTTCTCATGACACATTGTGGTTTAAGTTAGTAAGAAATTCTGGTCCAAACAATCGTTGTTTATTTCTGCATGTAAGACAGATTTCTTATTCCACTCTGAATTGTATACTAGCATCTACCATATGTCTACAGTGTTGGCATCATTTTTTAAATGTCTTTTTATTTTTTTACAACATTACGGTGGCTTTAGTAAATTTTGTAGACATTTCTCACATTTTCAAGAAATTTGCAGTACACATTTTTCAAGGACCAGTCCAGTTCTGGCGTGGGCTTTGTGGGGCGTCGGCATGTTAGCTACCCCCACTAAATGGACTCGTCTAAGTATATAGGACGCCTTAAAAATATTTAAAAACAGTGTTTAGGAAGTTTGTTAATCCTTTAGCTATTTCACAGAAATTAAAGCAAAGTGGAGGTGAAATTTCAGAATTTCACTTTTTTTTTGCAGATTTTAAATTTGTATCCATTATTCACAGGAATACAGTAGATGAGAGCAGGGAACTGCAACTTTATATTGATTCTACAGATTCTGATGTTTTCAGAGATATCCCATATGTGGCCCTTGTGCGCTATTTGGCTCAATCACAAGCCTCAGAATAGGAGGAGCACCTACCAGACTCTGGGGTCTCATCTTCAATATCATTTTATTTAGGTGCCCTTACAGGTATGCGGACACCCTAAGGTGCTAAAACTTAATAAACACCCCTAAAAAGACCTATATAGGAACATATACTGGAGGGTTTAGAGGAATATTGGTAGTATAAAAAAGTTTATATTCAGAATTAGTATAGCGGTATTATTCAGTCCCTATATGGTAGTGATATGTGGTTATCAATGTGGCGGTATTATTTGTTTTTTGTATACCAGTATCATTGATAATATTGGTCTTGGGTTACTGGTTTGTGCAGTAACAGAATGGTGATAACATTTGCTGCTTTTACAGCACATTATGTGGAAATTTTATGACCATTATTTAGAGGTATCCATCATTACAATATTGTCTTATAGTGATTTGTATGTATGTTTGTATATACAATATATTATGTTATACAAATACACCCTAATAGACCCTAGTAGCACCACAGTTGTGACCATCTCTTAACTTTTGATGCACATGTCCATCTAGTCAATATTTCAGTACTTTTTGCACAACCTACTGATCTCTAACAATGAGCTTAAAGGGGTTTTGTCACAAAGTGAAATTGATGTGGGAAGTTTGAGAATTAAATAATAAACATTTTCACCATTCATCATTATTAAAAATTCTGCACCGTTTTTGTTTTAGCTGCTGCTTTAGTGATCCATTGTTTACAGCTCGTCTCCAGGGGATAGGGCCAGGGCTGTGAGCTCCTCAGTGCTGGTCGCACATGCTCAGACATCACCTCTCCTCTCAGACAGCTACTGAGTGTTCAAACCCCGGGTGCTTTCATTCTACTCCCGTCCTTTGGACTAGTTAGTAATAAGTCAGTGCAAATTAAAAAAAAAAGAAACCTCAATCATGTCTGTACATTGATAAAGAGGAAAAAAATCCACAGGTTAAGTTCCTGCAGGGATTTGAACCTAGGATCCTTGTGCTGTAAAGCAAAAATGTTACCGCTGAGCTACAGTGTAGCTACTTACAATTCTATATACAATAAACAGACCTTTCTTTTACTACAGAGAAGGAAAGGCCTGGTGATGTCATCCTGCTGGGTCACATGATTGCAATTCAAACATATCACACACCCCCTTCTGAGCACACAGAGCTGAAAAACTGGATGCAGGAGTTATGAAATTGTCGTTGTGGCAAAATTTGATCCCTGAATCGCCCTATAATTGTAGGGGTTCAATTTGAATTGGTATTTAAACAATTCCTCCCTGGCCTATGCAAGATGATGCCTGTGCCCGGTGTTGTGTTTAGATAATCTAGCACGCAGACCAGCCTTTAAATGGTTTAAAAG
>JAODAL010070733.1:0-15806 GCA_025379985.1 Phyllomedusa bahiana | reverse complement strand
AAAATGCACCCCTGGAGTAAGGGTAGGAATAAGCACACAGTGATGAATAGTATGGAAATAAGCCACAAATTTTAAGTAGGGAAAATAAGCACACAGGAGTAAAGATAAAAAATGCACACTTTGATGTTATGTAGGGAAAAAAGCACACGTGTTTTATAGTATGAAAAAAAATGCACACCTGATGTTATAGTAGGGAAAATAATGCACCAGTAGTGTCAAAATGGGTGTAATGTGCAAAGTGATTTAACAGTACAGAGATATGCACACAGTGATGTTAATTTGGGTAAAAATATGCACACTTGTGATGTTATTTTTATGGAAATAATGCCCCACAGTGAGGTTATAGTATGGAAAACAATGCACACAGTGGTTTATTGTATGAAAATAATGCACACATTTGGTGTTACAGGTGAAATAAAGCCCCTAGCGATGTTATAGTGTGGAAAATAATGCAACAGTGGTGTTATAGTATGAAAATAAGAAACCGTGATATTATAGTATGGAAATAATGCACACTGTGATGTAATGGTATGGAAATAATGCACACAGTGATGTTATAGTATGGAAATAATGCACACAATGATGTTATAGTATGGAAATAATGCACACAGGGATGTAATAGTTATGGAAATATGCACACAGTGATGTTATAGTATGAAAATAATGCACCAGTGATGTTATAGCATGGAATAATGCAAATCAGTGGTGTTATAGTATGGAAAAATGCACACATCAATGTTATAGTATGGAAATAATGCACACAGCAATGTTATAGTAGGGAAAAATAATGCAAACAGTGTGTTATAGTATGGAAATAATGCAAACAGCGATGTTAAAAAGTATGGAAATAATGCAACACATGATGTTATAGTATGGAAAATAATGCCACAGTGGTGTCACAATGGTGATGTAATGTGCAAAGTTATTTAACAGTAAACGAGTTAATGCACACAGTAAATTTATAGTATGGAAATAATGCACACTGGTTGTAATAGTATGGAAAAAATGCACACAGTGATGTTATGTTGGAAATAATGCACACAGTGATTAATAGCATAGATTAATGCCAACATTGATGTTATAGTATGGAAATAATGCACACAGTAAATGTAATAGTATGAAAATAATGCACACCTTGATTTTATAGTATGGAAATAATGCACACAGTAGTGTCACAATGGTGATGTAATGTGGCAAAGTGATTTAACAAAGTACAGAGATATGCACCCTGATTTTAAATTGTAGGGGAAAAATAATGAACCCCAGTAGTGTCACAAGGGGTTGAATGATGTGGCAAAGTGATTTAACAGTACAGAGATAATAGCACACAGTGATGTTTAGTATGGAATAATGCACACTGTGATGTTTTTTATTAGGGAAAATAATGCACACATTTGATGTTATAGTATGGAAACACATGCACACAGTGGTTTATTGTATGAAATAATGACACCAGTGGTGTTACAGTGGGGAAAAATTTAATGACATAGCGATTTTAAATAGTATGGAAATAATGCACACAGTGGTGTTATAGTATGAAAATAATGCAAAACCGTGTTATTATAGTATGGAAATAATGCACACTGTGATGTAATAGAAATGGAAATAATGCACACAGTGATGTTATAGTATGGAACTAATGCACACAGTGATAATAGTATGGAAATAATGCACACAGTGATGTTATAGTATGGAAAAATGCACACAGTGATGTTTTTACCATGAAAATATGCAAACAGTGGTGATTATAGTATGGAAATAATGCACACACAAATGTTAATAGTATGGATAAAATGCACACAGCAAGGGTATAGTATGGAAATTGCAACAGTGGTTATAGTATGGAAATTGTCACGAGGGTCGCGGGCTCCGCTGCCCCCCCGCGACCATCTTCCCGCTCGCAGGGGGTCTGGCGCGGCGGCTGCGGCGGCCTGCGACACACCCTCTGTGCCTGGGGCGCCGCCTCTTTACCTGGCCGCGCTCCGGGTGAACGCCACGCCTGCCTGTCCCGGCCGTCAATGCGCGTGGCCGCCTAAGGCGCCGCGCCCCGGGGCTTCTCTAAATTTAAGGGGCCAGTGCCCCGATAATTGTTATTGTCGGGCGCTGGTCCTATTTAAGGTATGCGCCCCCAGTACTTCCTGCCAGTCTGTTGGTGTGTTTTTGGTGGGGTTAGAGAGTATTGGAGTTCTGTATTAAATTACCCGTGTACCAGTCCCGCTTGCTTACGTTTCCTGACCTTGCCTGTTTGCGCCTGCCCTGACCGTTCGCCCGTCTCTGACTAGGAACCTCTGCTGCCTGCCCTGACCTTCTGCCTGTCCCCGACTACACCTCAGGATTACGTTTCTGTACCCGCTGTACCCCGGCCGCCTTCGCAAGCAAGTCACGTCGGGGTAACGACCTGGTAGTCACGCCGCAGAAGTCCATCCCGCTTTGCGGCGGCTCGGGGTGAATACCGGGGGCTACTTAGATTCCGTTCCCTGGCGTGGCTATCATCGCTTGCGTTGGCCCAGCGGATCCCATCCTCCGTTACAGTACAGACGGCCATGGATTCCGCCAGGGAAACCTCTGCCTGATCTCCGGGACAATCACTAACAGCTTTCGCCCAGCAGAGTCAACGCATCGCCCAGCTTGCGGCCATGATGCAGAACCTGGCGACTCATCTGCCTCCCCCGGCTGCGGCCCCTGCACCTGCATCCGTTGCCCCGGCATCCATTGCTCTACCTGCTTCGGCGCCGGGTCCTTTCTGCATCTGCCACTCCCCTCACGCTAACGATGGGACCCCAAGAAGTGCCGAGGGTTCATCAGCCAGTGCTCCACCCAAATCTCGAAATGATGGGGCACCAATTCCCTACAGAGCGAGCAAGGTGGCCTTCATAATCAGCCTCTTGTCGGAGAAGCCTTGGCTTGGGCTACGCCACTATGGGATCGAGGGGATCCTTGACGGCGGAACTCCAAACGTTCCTCCGGGGGTTTCCGCACCGTTTCGAGGACCTGGCCGTACTTCGTGGGCCCGGCCGCAGCGCTGCTCCGGCTACGTCAGGGCGACACCACAGTCGGTCGGTATTCGGTGCATTTTTCACTCTCGCTTCGGAGCTGGACGGGAAAACAACGAAGCATTGGTGGCGACATTTTGGCAAGGCCTCTGGGGGCGAATCAAGGACGAGCTCGCGCGCTCGGGATCTACCAGCTGCCTTGGATGACCCTAATCCATTTGGCCACCCGAGTGGATATTTCGCTTCGCGAAAGGAAACAAGAACTCCGCCTGCAACGGGAATCCGCCCAAATCCACGCGTTTCCCTGCTTGGGCTCCCACGTTCCAGCGGTCAACCTCTTCCTCCTCCACGGCCTATGAAGAGGAACCTATGAAAGGTCGAGAGAGCCCACCTGTCCCAGGAGGAACGTTCTCAGCGTCAGTCTGAAGCAGTTGTGCTTTTATTGTGGGGGGTTCTGGCCATTTCATTGGGGATGTCCGGTGCGCCCGGGAAACTTCCGAAACCTAGGGCTCGTGGGAGAGGCAACCCTAGGTGTCAGAACGGCCTCTCCCATCTGGACCATGCCCTTTACATATTGGGCTTATCCGGACAGCACCTTTCAGGCCACCGCTTTATCGACTCAGGATCGGCGGGAAAAACTTCAAAAAGCCACGAACTTGTGACCAGGTTTTTGTCTCCCGGTGACTCCGCTGCAAAAAACCAAATGTTCGTCTCCCCGGTCAGTGGCGAATGCCTTAAGGACGCTATCCGCCTCCGTACGGCCCCCTCTTCTTTTCAAATTGGGGCCCCTTCACAAGGAGACATTGCAACTACTAGTTCTGCCTCGATCCTCCTCGGAAATCCTTCTGGGCCTCCCTTGGCTGCAGGGGCCCTACCCCCCACCTTGGATTGGAGCAAGGTGAAGTTTATGCGTTGGGGTTCCGGTGTCTCTCCGTTGCCTGTCTAAGCCGAACTAGCTCCTCAAGTCGTCTCCCGGAAGTCTGCCAAACCTCCTCCAGGTCTACCTTGCCTTCTGGGACTTTGCCGATGTCTTTTCGGAGAGCCAGGCTGAGATTCTTCCTCCACACCGGTCTTATGATTGTCCCATTGACCTGCAACCTGGCTGTACTCCTCCCAGAGGCCGGGTTTACTCTCTCTCCGTCCCGGAGACTAAGGCAATGTCTGAGTACGTCAAGGAGAACCTCCCCAAAGGATTCATCCGTAAAAATCCTCGTCTCCGGCTGGAGCCGGCTTCTCTTCGTGGAGAAAAGGACGGGTCCCCCCGGCCTGCATCGACTTCGGGGCCTGAATAAGATTACCATTAAAAAACCGCTACTCGTTGCCCTTAATCTCCGAACTTTTTGACCGCCTGCGTGGGGTGAAATATTTTTTTAAACTGGATCTACGCGGGGCCTACAACTTAATCCGCATTAGGGAAGGTGACAAATGGAAAACGGCATTTAATACACGGGACGGCCATTTCGAGTATTTGGTTATGCCTTTCGGTCTCTGCAACGCCCCGGCAGTATTTCAGAACTTTGTTAATGAGATCTTTCGGGACCTACTCTATGTCTGTGTAATCGTCTACTTGGACGATATTCTCATCTTCTCCCCTGATCTCGAGACTCCTCGCCACCATGTCAGCCAGGTCCTCAGGCGACTCCGCACTCATCAGCTCTTTGCCAAGCCCGAAAAGTGCCTCTTTGAACGTGCCAGCTTACCCTTCTTAGGGTACATCGTCTCTGATAAGGGTCTCCGGGTGGATCCCTCCAAGCTCTCCGCGGTGTTGCAGTGGGCCCAACCGGTGGGCCTTCGGGCCATTCAACGTTTTCTGGGATTTGCGAATTATTATAGGGAATTCATCCCCACTTCTCTACATGGTGGCTCCCTTGTGGCCCTGACTAGGAAGAATGCCAATCCCAAATCCTGGCCCCAGGGCCCAAGAAGCCTTCAAACGGCTCAAAGCGGCATTTGCTTCGGCTCGGTCCTGTCTCGTCCAAACCTAACTGTCCGTTTATTCTGGAAGTGGATGCTTCGTCAGTCGGCGCTGGTGCGGTCCTCCTGCAGAGATCCTCCTGGTAAGCTACATACCTGTGGTTTTTTCTCCAAGACATCTCTCCGCCGAGAAAAACTATACCTTGGTGATCGTGAATTACTGGCCATAAAGCTGGCTCTTGAAGAAAAGGCGTCACTGCTGGAGGGGGCTCGCCACCCTATGACATTTTCACAGACCACAAGACCTCTATATCTTCAGTCGGTCAACGCCTGAATCCCCGGCAAGCTAGGTGGTTTATTATTCTTTGCCGTTTTGACTTCCGCCTACATTTTCGGCTGCCGAAAAAAAAACCTCAGAGCTGATGCTCTATCCCGTTCCTCGGATACATTTGGGTCTCGAGCCTCTCCCCAGCACATTGTCCCCCCGGAGCGATCGTCACGGCTGCCCCCCTGGACCTCCAGCACCCACCTCCCGGGAAGACGTTTGTGCGACCTGCCTTGCGCCTTAGAATCCTGAAGGGGGACACTCTTCTCATATGGCTGGGCACCCAGGAGTTCTAGGTCGCTTCAATTGTTTCCCCATATAATGGTGGCCTACTCTTGCTCGGACATGAGGGACTTTGTTTTAGCCTGCACCTCCTGTGCCCGAAATAAGGTTCCTCGCCTGAAGCCCCGGGCCTTCTTTAAACCGTCCCTGTGCCAGAAAAACACCTGGACCCATGTAGCCATGGACTTCATTACGGACCTCCCGCCCTCCTCTGGAAACACGGTCATCTGGGTTGTTACCGACCGTTTTTTCCAAAATGGCCCACTTTATCCCACTGCCTGGGTTACCCTCTGCCCCCAACTGGCCCAAAAATTTTTTCTGTCACGTTTTCCGTCTGCACGGTCTCCCTTTACATATTGTCTCAAAATAGGGGAGTCCAATTTATTGCTAAATTTTGGCGGGATTTGTTGTGGTCAATTGCAAGGTCCAGTTAGACTTCTCTTCCGCATACCACCCAGACCCAATGGCAGGTTGAGAGGGTCAACCAGGTGTTGGGCACCTACCTGAGGCAATTTTGTGTCCGTTTCCCTCAGGATAACTGGTTGATCTTCTTCCCTGGGCGGAGTTTTCTTATTTAAATCTTTAGATTCGGGATCCGCGGGGGCCTCCCCCCTTTTTTTTCGTGTTTGGGTCACATCCCGCCCACCTCTCCCCCCTTTCTACCCCGTGTCATGTCCCGGCCGTGGATGCCCAAGTAAAGGACATCAGGCTTTATGGCAGCTCAAAACGGACAGGCCTGTTCAGGCTTCTGCCCGCACTAAAGTCCAGGGCTAGGGCAGTTACCGTAAGGACGCCGCCCTATTTGAGCCCGGGCGATAAGGTTTGGCTATCCAGCAAATATATTCGCTTTAGGGTGCCTAGCTACAAGTTAGGTCCTAAATACGTGGGTCCCTTTGAGGTACTGCAACGTCTAACCCGGTGTCCTACAAGCTCCGCCTGCCTCCTACCCTGCGCATCCGAATCCTTCCATGTTTTCTCCTCAAGCCGGTGGTGCTGAAACACTTCTCCCATGGACCTGTTTTGCCGACTCCGGTGGCCAACTCTGATAAAATCTTAGGTCAAGGAGGTGTTGGCACAGAAGACAGTGAGGGGGAAGCGGTTCTTTCTCATTGACTGGAAGGGGTTCGGGCCGGAGGAGCGGTCGTTTGGGGAAACCCGGGGACCCAAACCCGTCTCCTGACCTCCTCTCTAGGTTTCTAAAAAAAGGGGGGGACCTAAGGGGGGGGGGGTAGGGACTGTCACGGGGGTCGCGGGCTCCGACCCTCTTTCGGGTCGCAGGGGGGTTTTGGCGCGGCGGCTGCCAGCGGGCCCGCGACCACCCTCTGCTGCCTCGGCGCCGCCCTCTCTTACTGGCCGCGCTCGGTGAACGCCGCGGCCTGCCGTCGGCCGTTGTGCGGGTGGCCGCCCCTTAAGGCGCGCCCGGGGCGGCTTCTCTAAATTTAAGGGGGCCGTGTCCCGATAATTGGTTATTGTCGGGCGCTGGTCCTATTTAAGGTATCCGCCCCCACTACTTCCTGCCAGTCTGTTGGTGTGTTTTTGGTGCGTTAGAGAGTTTTGGAGTTCCGTATTGATTACCCGTGTACCAGTCCGCTTGCTTAGTTTTCCCGACCTTGCCTGTTTGCCGCCTGCCCTGACCGTCTGCCCGTCTCTGATACGAACCTCTGCTGCCTGCCCTGACCCTTTTGCCTGTTCCCCGACAACGCCTCCGGATTAACGTTTCTTTTACCACGCTGTACCCCCGGCCGCCTTCGCAAGCAAGTCACGTCAGGGTAACGACCTGGTAGCCTCACGCCGCAGCAAGTCCATCCCACTTTGCGTGCGGGGCTCTGGTGAAAACTGGGGCTACTTAGATTCCGTTCCCTGGCGTGGCTTAGCTATCATCGCTTGCGTTGGCCCAGCGGATCCACTCCTCCGTTACAGAAATAATGCAAACAGCGATGTTATAGTATGGAAATAATGCACACCATGATGTTATAGTATGGAAATAATGCACGCAGTGGTGTCACAATGGTGATGTAATGTGCAAAGTTATTTAACAGTACAGAGTTAATGCACACAGTGATGTTATAGTATGGAAATAATGCACACTGTGTTGTAATAGTAAGGAAATAATGTGCACAGTGATGTTATAGTATGGAAATAATGCACACAGCGATGTTATAGCATGGAAATAATGCACACAGTGATGTAATAGCATAGAAATAATGCACACATTGATGCTATAGTATGGAAATAATGCACACAACAATGTTATAGTATGGAAATAATGCACACAGTGATGTTATAGTATGGAAATAATGCACACTGTGATGTAATGGTATGGAAATAATGCACACAGTGATGTTATAGTATGAAAATAATGCACACATTGATGTTATAGTATGGAAATAATGCACACAGTGATGTAATAGCATAGAAATAATGCACACATTGATGTTATAGTATGGAAATAATGCAGACAGTGATGTTATAGTATGAAAATAATGCACACATTGATGTTATAGTATGGAAATAATGCACACAGCAGTGTCACAATGGTGATGTAATGTGCAAGTTATTTAAAAGTACAGAGATAATTCACACAGTGAGGTTATAGTATGGAAATAATGCACACAGTGATGTTATAGTATGGAAATAATGCACACTGTGATGTTATATTATGGAAATAATGCACACTGATGTAATAGTATGGAAATAATGCACACAGTGATGTTATAGTATGGAAATATTGCACACAGCAATGTTATAGTATGGAAATAATGCACACAGTGATGTTATAGTATGGAAATAATGCAAACAGCGATGTTATAGTATGGAAATAATGCACACCATGATGTTATAGTATGGAAAAAATGCATACAGTGGTGTCACAATGGTGATGTAATGTGCAAAGTTATTTAACAGTACAGAGTTAATGCACACAGTGATGTTATAGTATGGAAATAATGCACACTGTGTTGTAATAGTATGAAATAATGCACACAGTGATGTTATAGTATGGAAATAATGCACACAGTGATGTTATAGCATAGAAATAATGCACACATTGATGTTATAGTATGAAAATGATGCACACATTGATGTTATAGTATGGAAATAATGCACATAGTAGTGTCACAATGGTGATATAATGTGCAAAGTGATTTAACAGTACAGAGATAATGCACACAGTGATGTTATAGTATGGAAATAATGCACACTGTGATGTTATATTATGGAAATAATGCACACAGTGGTGTTATAATATGGAAATAATGCACACAGTGGTTTATTGTATGAAAATAATGCACACAGTGGTGTTACAGTGTGAAAATAATGCACATAGCGATGTTATAGTGTGGAAATAATGCACACAGTGGTGTTATAGTATGAAAATAATGCACACCGTGATATTATAGTATGGAAATAATGCACACTGATGTAATAGTATGGAAATAATGCACACTGTGATGTAATAGTATGGAAATAATGCACACAGTGATGTTATAGTATGGAAATAATACACACAGTGGTGTTATAATATGGAAATAATACACATAGCGATGTTATAGTATGGAAATAATGCACACAGTGGTGTTATAGTATGGAAATAATGCACACATCAATGTTATAGTATGGAAATAATGCACACAGCAATGTTATAGTATGGAAATAATGCACACAGTGATGTTATAGTATGGAAATAATGCAAACAGCGATGTTATAGTATGGAAATAATGCACACCATGATGTTATAGTATGGAAATAATGCACACTGTGATGTAATAGTATGAAAATAATGCACACCTTGATGTAATAGTATGGAAATAATGCACACAGCGATGTTATAGCATGGAAATAATGCACACAGTGATGTAATAGCATAGAAATAATGCACACATTGATGTTATAGTATGGAAATAATGCACACAGTGCTGCTACAGTTTGAAAATAATGCACACACCTATGTTATAGTTTGGAAATAATGCACACATTGGTGTTATAGTATGGAAAAAATGTACACAGTGATGTTATAGTATTGAAATAATGCACACAGTGATGTAATAGTATGGAAATAATGCACCACAGCGATGTTATTAGCATGGAAATAATGCACACAGTGAATGTAATAGCATGAAATAATGCACACCATTGATGTTATAGTATGGAAATAATGCAGACAGTGATGTTATAGATATGAAAATAATGCACACATTGATGTTATATTGGAAATAATGCACACAGCAGTGTCACACTCTTGATGTAATGTGCAAAGTGATTTAACAGTACAGAGATAATGCACACAGTGATGTTATAGTATGGAAATAATGCACACTGTGATGTTATATTATTGAAATAATGCACACTGATGTAATAGTATGGAAATAATGCACACAGTGATGTTATAGTATGGAAATATTGCACACAGCAATGTTATAGTATGGAAATAATGCACACAGTGATGTTATAGTATGGAAATAATGCAAACAGCGATGTTATAGTATGGAAATAATGCACACCATGATGTTATAGTATGGAAATAATGCACACAGTGGTGTCACAATGGTGATGTAATGTGCAAAGTTATTTAACAGTTACAGAGTTAAATGCACACAGTGATGTTATAGTATGGAAATAATGCACACTGTGTTGTAATAGTATGGAAATAATTCACACAGTGATGTAATAGCATAGAGATAATGCACACAATGATGTTATAGTATGGAAATAATAAAAACAGTGATGTTATAGTATGGAAATAATGCACACAGTAGTGTCACAATGGTGATGTAATGTGCAAAGTGATTTAACAGTACAGAGATAATGCACACAGTGATGTTATAGTATGGAAATAATGCACACTGTGATGTTATATTATGGAAATAATGCACACAGTGATGTTATAGTATGGAAACAATGCACACAGTGGTTTATTGTATGAAAATAATGCACACAGTGATGTTATAGTATGGAAATAATGCACACAGTGATGTAATAGCATAGAAATAATGCACACATTGATGTTATAGTATGGAAATAATACACACAGTGATGTTATAGTATGGAAATAATGCACACAGTAGTGTCACAATGGTGATGTAATGTGCAAAGTGATTTAACAGTACAAAGATAATGCACACAGTGATGTTATATTATGGAAATAATGCACACAGCGATGTTATAGTATGGAAACAATGCACACAGTGATGTTATAGTATGAAAATAATGCACACATTGATGTTATTGTATGAAAATAATGCACACAGTGGTGTTACAGTGTGAAAATAATGCACATAGCGATGTTAGAGTGTGGAAATAATGCACACAGTGGTGTTATAGTATGGAAAAAATGTACACAGTGATGTTATAGTATGGAAATAATGCACACTGTGATGTAATAGTATGGAAATAATGCACACAGTGATGTTATAGTATGGAAATAATGCACACAGTGATGTAATAGTATGGAAATAATGCACACAGTGATGTTTAGAATAGGAAATAATGGAAATAATGCACACAGCGATGTTATAGTATGGAAATAATGCACACAGTGATGTAATAGCGTAGAAATAATGCACACATTGATGTTATAGTATGGAAATAATGCACACAGTGATGTTATAGTATGAAAATAATGCACACATTGATGTTATAGCATGGAAATAATGCACACAGTAGTGTCACAATGGTGAAGTAATGTTCAAAGTGATTTAACAGTACAGAGATAATGCACACCGTGATGTTATAGTATGGAAATAATGCACACAGTGATGTTATAGTATGGAAATAATGCACACAGTGATGTAATAGTATGGAAATAATGCACACAGTGATGTTATAGTATGGAAATAATGCACACAGTGATGTTATAGCATGGAAATAATGCACACAGTGATGTTATAGCATGGAAATAATGCAAACAGTGGTGTTATAGTATTGAAATAATGCACATAGTGATGTGATAGTAAGGAAATAATGTGCACAGTGATGTTATAGTATGGAAATAATGCACACAGTGGTGTTAAAGTATGAAAATAATGCACACAGTGATGTTATATTATGGAAATAATGCACACAGTGGTGTTAAAGTATGAAAATAATGCACACAGTGGCGTTACAGTATGGAAATAATGCACACCGTGATGTTATACCATGGAAATAATGCACACTGTGATGTTATAGTATGGAAATAATGCACACATTGATGTAATAGTATGGAAATAATGCACACCGTGATGTTATAGTATGGAAATAATGCACACAGTGGTGTTACAGTATGGAAATAATGCATTCAGCAATGTTATAGTATGGAAATAATGCACACAGTGATGTTATAGTATGAAAATAATGCACACAGTGGTGTTCTAGTATGGAAATAATGCACACAATGGTGTCACAATAGTGATGTAATGTGCAAAGTGATTACAGGGACAAGGCCCACAGTGCTATTGTAGTATGGGGGTAGTATACACACTGATATCACAATATTTCCACTCCACCCCAAAAAGATTTATCTGAGCCCCTAATTCTTTAAGTGGCCCATTAAATGAATCCATTAAAAAATACAACTCTCCCAAAGAAAAAGCCCTCATACGACTATGCTGTTTGGCTAGGTTGGAAAGAAAAAATTAAAATAAAAAAAAATAGGCCAGTCCTTGAAGGGATTTTACCACAACGTAAAATTGACGTGGGAAGCTTGCAAATTAAATAATAAACATTTTCCCCATTCATCATCTTTAAGAATTCTGCACCATTTTTGTTTTAGCTGCTCCCTTAGTGATCCATAGGGTACAGCTCATCTCCAGTGGATATGACCAGCGACGAGAGATCCTCAGTCCTGGTCGCAGATGCTCAGACATCACCTCTCCTCTCTGGCTGCTGCTGTCAGTCTCTTCCCTGCTTAGTAATCACACACACTCACTGCTGAGCGAGTGTTCAACCCCAGGTGCTGTTATTCTACACCCGCCCTCTGTACTACTTAGTAATCACATACACTCACTGCTGAGCGAGTGTTCAACCCCAGGTGCTGTCATTCTACACCCATTCTCTGTACTCCTTAGTAATCACACACACTCACTGCTGAGAGTATTCAACCCCAGGTACTGTCATTCTATACCCGCCCTCTGTACGCCTTAATAATCACACACACTCACTGCTGAGCAAGTGTTCAACCCCAGCTGCTGTCATTCTACTCCTGTCCTCTGTACTCCTTGGTAATCACATACACTCACTGCTGAGCGAGTGTTCAACCCCAGGTGCTGTCATTCTACTCCTGTCCTCTGAATTCCTTGGTAATCACATACAGTCACTGCTGAGCGAGCGTTCAACCCCAGGTGCTGTCATTCTACACCAGACCTCTGTACTCCTTAGTAATCACATACACTCACAGCTGAGCTACTGTACAACCCCAGGTGCTGTCATTCTACTCCTGTCCTCTGTATTCCTTGGTAATCACATGCACTCACTGCTGAGCGAGTGTTCAACCCCAGGTGCTGTCATTCTACTCCTGTCCTCTGTATTCCTTGGTAATCACATACACTCACTGCTGAGCGAGTGTTCAACCCCAGGTGCTGTCATTCTACACCTGTCCTCTGTACTCCTTAGTCATCACACACACTCGCTGCTGAGCCAGTGTTCAACCCCAGGTGCTGTCATTCTACTCCTGTCCTCTGTGCTCCTTAGTAATCACACACACTCACTGCTGAGCGAGTGTTCAACCCCAGGTGCTGTCATTCTACTCCCGTCCTCTGTACTCCTTAGTAATTAGTCAAACAGTGCAAATAAGTAAAAAGAAAAAAGGAAACCTCAATCAGGTATTGCTTCCTGCAGTTATTTGAACCTAGGACCCCTATGATGAAATACAGAAGTGCTAACCACTCAGTTACATTGTAGCTACTCACAGCTCTTTACATAAACAGTCCTCTATTTGACTAGAGTGAGCACACTGTGGAGAAAGGCATGGGGATGTCATGCCTGCTGGGTCACATGATATGCAGTTCAAACAAATCATACACGCTCCCTTCTAAACACGCTGAAGCAGGACAACCCAGGCATGAAATGCCTTTGTGAAAAACCTCCTTTAATGGTTTCATGTCAGAGGGTAATTATAACCGTTAAAAGTTAAAATGAGTAATGTGAGTCCATTACTGACCTGATAGTGCATACCCCGATACATTGCGTCGGCTTGGACGGACCAGAAAAGAGCCCACTCTGTTGGGAGCGGTCAGAAGTATTTTATCGGCCTCTCTACTGTCTATGTCCAGAAACCACCTAAAATGTGAACAGAGGGAACAACTAGACTAACGAAGGATGAAGAATTCTGGTTTTTATAGAAAATCGATAATCTTGAATTCATTTTTGCTTCCCTTCATCTACCTCGGCTGATTGCGGCTGTACATTCACATGATAGTTGGAGACTGACTCAACCGCTCTCTTCAAACACTGTGTAGTGTGTATGTCAAACCACTGCCCTCAATGAGTAGCTTTGCTGCCCTGCCAATATGTAGAAAAAAAAAAATGTAAGGAATTACGTAGCTTAATTTTTTTAATTTCAAAATGACGGATTACTAGTCGCCTTGTTGCATATCTGTAATGACGTAGCCTTTCCCCCACCAATAGCAGTGACTGTTTTAGCAGCCAATAATAATACTCCACCACCCACCATATATTAGCTGCGTTGCCGTTAGTCTTGTACTGGTTTGCTCAGGGTGCCTTATTATCAGTTGCCTATCTCTGGGTGCCTAATAATTTGTTGCCATTGGTCTTGTACTGGTTTGCTCAGTGTGCCTAATAATTAGTTGCTGCTGATCTTGTACTGGTTTGCTCGGTGTGCCTAATAATTACTTGCCATTGGTCTTGTACTGGTTTGCTCGGGGTGCCTAATAATTTTTTTCCCTTTTGCCATTGGTTTTTTTGTATGGTTTTGCTCATTTCCTAAAATTTTAATTGCCTTTGTCTTGTACTAAAATTTTCTCATGACCTAAATAATTAGTTGCCTTTGGTCTTGTACTGGTTTGCTCGCTGTGCCTAATAATTAGTTGCCTTTGATCTTGTACTAGTTTGCTGGGTGTACATAATAATAACTTGCCATTGGTCTTGTACTGGTTTGCTCAGTGTGCCTAATAATTGTTTCTTATTTTGTACGGTTTTGTCGGGTTGCCTAAAAATTTATTTGCCTTGGACCCTTACGGTTTTTTTTGCCAAAAAAGTTGCTTTGTCTTGTACTGGTTTGCTGGGTTTTTCAATAAAAATTGCCTTTGGTCTTGTACTGGTTTCTGGGTTCCTAAAAATTTAGTTCCCTTTTTGATCTTGTACTTTTTTGCTGGGTGTACAAATAATAACTTGCAGGGTTTTTGAATTATTTGCGGGGTGACCAAAAAATTAGTTCCCTTTTGGGTCTTGTATTTTGGTTTTTGCTCATGTTTTCTAATAATTAGTTGCTGCTGATCTTACGGGTTTGCCGGGGGTGTCAGAAATTAGCTGCCATTGCCCCCTTTTTCCTAAAAATTTTTTTTTCCACTGGATTTGTACGGTTTTTTTTGCCAGGGTGCCTAATAATTAGTTGTCATTGCTCTTGTACTGGTTTGTTTGGGGTGCCTAATAAGTCAGTACACACAGGGCTGTCTTATCTTTTGGGCACATTAAGCAGTTGCCCAGTGGCCCAGTAGTGGAGTTGATTCTTGGGGCCACCAGGGGAGATGATTCTTGGGGCCCAGTAGGGGATTTTCGGGGGCCCCCCATGGATTATTCTTGGGGGGCCAAAAATGGAGTTTATTCTTGGGGCCACCAGGGGATTTTAATTCTTGGGGCACCAGTGGAGTAAAATTTTGGGGGCCACCATGGAGTAAATTCTTGGAGCCCACAAAGGGGAGTAATTCTTGAGCCCCCCAGGGAGTAATCTTGGAGTCACCAGGGGATAGATTTTTGGGGCCCACCAGTGAGCGATATTTGGGGCCCCCCAGGGGATTGATTTTTTAGGCCCACCAATGGATAGATTTTTGGGGGCCCCCAGTGGAGGTGATTTTTGGGAGCCCCCCAGGGGAGATTCTTGGAGCCCACCAGGGATAGATTCTGGAGTCACCATGGAGAGATTTTTGGGGGCCCCAAGGGGCTCATCCGTAGCCCACCAGTGGATTGATTTTAGCCCACCGGTGGAGTTTTATTTGGGGCCCACCGGGGAGTAGATTCTTGGGTTCCACCAGTGGAGATGATTCTTGGGGCCCCCCCAGGGGATTTGATTTTTGGGGACCCACCAGTGGATTGTTTCTTGGGCCACCAGTGGAGTAGGGAGGGACAAGGATTTTTGGGGC
>JAODAL010070732.1:0-15808 GCA_025379985.1 Phyllomedusa bahiana | reverse complement strand
GGGAAAGCTGCTCAATAAACAAAGCTGGGTGCCAAAAGTAAAAAAAACGTATGTTTGTTTTCGTATAACAGGGTATTTTTTGCACCTTTAAATTTCACCTGTGGTGACTATAAATTGTTTTTTAAGTTTTACGTGGAGCTGCGTCAATAAAACCAAAGCGGGTGCGAAAAAGTCAAAAAACACGTATGGTTATGTTTTCGAAAATACACGGTTTTTTTTTGCCCCTTTTAAATTCACCTGGGGTGACTTAAAATTGCGTTTTTAAAAAATTTACGTGGAGCTGCGTCAAGAACAAAGCTGGGTGCGCAAAGTCAAAAAAACGTATCTGTTATGTTTTCGTATAATACACAGTATTTTTTGCCCCTTTAAATTTCACCTGGGGTGACTATAGTTTTTGCTGTTTAAAGATTTACGTGGATCTGTCAATGAAAAAAGCTGGGTGCGAAAAATTCTAAAAACACGATCTTTTTATGTTTTCGTATAAATACACGGTTTTTTGGGAAACAAACAATCTGTCTGACTACAAGATTGCGGATTGTAATTTAACTGAAAGGTGGATAACAACCAGGGGAATGGAAAAAATTGAAAATAAAACCCACTGAAAGTATACTGAAAATAAAAGTGGGTTTTGCACCTAACAAAGAGACCTGCAGTTCTAGAAATGAGGATCCAATATAAGTCAGGCTCCCCAATTCCCAAAAATTTTTCAAAAACAAACTGTTAAATAATAAAAGATATTCCACTACAATGTTACACTAAGTCTTGGGAACTTTATCCAGTGTTTTTTATAGATAGAGCTTGTCTGGTTCGCCAGCGCCCCCCCCCCCCCCCCCCCCCCCCCCCCCCCCCCCCCCCCCGGCTCCCCCGTGACTTTACAGGGGTAGATGCGCTTTAAAATTCTCTAGCAAATAATAAAATCTTCAAATCTCTAATCTAACTAAATTGGGAAAGGATCACTTTAATAGTAAGGGGTTTCCGTGCAGAAATGATCATTTCGTGAGCTGTTTGGCCCTAGGCATAGCGATCCATTCATGAGACCGAGAGACACTAAGGGGTGAAAAGGAAAACGTGTTCTATGAATACGAGGTCAGTGATTTCTTTCCAGCCAATCGCAACCTTATACAAATTTTCCCCTCATGACGCCACACACATCTCACCCCCTTTTTGTAAACTATTTGTGGCCGCCAAAAATTTTAAGGGAACGCCGAAAAAGGCGCGATTTAATAATGATGCACAGATTTTTAAACCTTTTAAAAATTTTTGCATGACTGAAAATTTTGATCACCATAAAAACCTTGCCCATTTCAACTTTGTCGATAAAAAACCCCAACACACTTATCATACAAATAGACAAGCTCTAAAAAGAATACTGGGTAAAGTTCACCAAGCTTGTGAGACATTTCAATAGCTTTATTTTAACAGTTTGCTATTTTAAAAATTTCCTGGTTTGGCAGCCTAACTTATAGGTACACATATTTTCTAGTAACTCAGGTCCGTTGTTAGGTCAAACTCCACTTTTATTATCAGTATACATTTCAGATAGGTGTTCATTTTTTAATTTTTCCCTTCCACCCCTTTTTGTATTCCACCTTTTTACTTAAAAAAAGATTCCAGCAAGTCAGCACAGGTTAAGGGGCCAAAAAAACCCTTGTAATATCCGAATACATTAAAGATACGTGGTTTTTGCTTTGGTGCACACCCTTTGTTCATTGAAGCCCTTGCACTTAAATGTAAATACTGCATTTTTTTAGACCACAGGTAAAATTGATATGTCCAAAAAAAATACCTTTTATTATCCGAATTTTTAAAAACGGTTTTTTGCATTTTGTCCAGCCCAATTTGTTGATAGACCCCTTGCAGTTAAATTTGAACCAGCAATTGTGTAGTTACCCCAGGTGAATTGATAGGTCCAAAAAAAAACCTTTTTATTATCCGAATACTTTACAATAGGGTTTTTTTTTTGTTTTTGGTGCACTACAGTTTGTTATTGAGGCCCCTTTGCACAAATGTGAATACTGCAATTTTAGTCACCCCCAAGTAAATTTTTGGGTTTGCCAAAAAAACCTTTTTTAAACCCGAATACTTTTCAGAAAACGTTTTTTTTTCACTTTGGCCGGGGCCCAGCTTTTTTGAAGATCTTTTGCATTTTAAATGTGAATACTGCAATTTTGTAGTCACCACAGGTGAATTGATGGGTGCCAAAAATACCTTTTTTATCGAATACATTACAGATAGGGTTTTTTTTTGCCTTTTTGCCAGTCCTGTTTTTTTAATAAAAGCCACCTTGCTTTTTAAATTTTTGAACCCACAATTGTGTAGTTACCACGGGTGAATTGATAGGTCCCAAAAAAATTCCCTTTTATTACCGAATAATTTAAATTACGTGTTTTTTTTCATTTTGGCGCAGGCCCTTTGTTGCCTTGATAGATCTATTTGCAGTTATATTTGAATCCAGCAATTTTTTTGTTTTGGGGGATTTGGAATACTTATTTGCCGTCTTTAATAAGAGACTTTCCAAAACTTTCCCATCCCTTCTCAATTTGTATATTTCTGAACAGGGAGCAAAATTCAGGTGGTAAGCAGAAAAAGTGGGTGGCATGGAGGTGAGGTACGAGAGAATGCTCCTTCCGTACTGGGGCAACAGCACCAGCGGATCGTCATTTTCAGGGCCGCAGGCCGCAGCTGGTCGGGCCCCGTGAATCTCATAACGCACACGTCGCCAAAAAAGTCTTCAGTGGTTAAGCAACCTCATCCACATCTTACCTCCTCGTCCTCCCATCCGGCACAAATGTGTATCACATCACCAGCACCGTCCCAAAATGAAAAGCCCAAAGTAAATCGTGTACCCCCCACTGTGGTAAACCATTTTTTGAAGACCTCTTGATGACAAAAGCGGTTGGGGTCAGAAGGCTGTTAAAAGATCAGAGGCCAAAAAGGAAAAATTTTCTCGCTTTAAAAGCCCCGTTCTGATGCCATCAGAGGGGGGGGGAAAAAGGAAGCCGGGGCAATCGGGAAAAAACCCGGGGTCGGGAACGCCTTTCAGTGCCCCTTTCTTTTTTGCCCGCAGCTCCTGGAGCGAATGTCAGGCGACGAAGTCTCTGTGTTTATGAGAATGACGACATTTCGATCCAACGTGGTCTTTTTAGCAAATTTGCTTGCGAGCGCTTCACACTGGGGAGGAGGGGAAAACGAGGGGTAGTTCAGTCGGGTCCCGCCACAAAAAGGGGGAGGGCGGTCGCAGAAGTCCCCGGGTAGATTTCCCCCACCACAGCAGCGCAAACCCCGCTCCCGTTATCGCCCCAAAAAGGTGCAGGACCTCTCAAGCCCGGGGGCCCCTTTGACCAAGCCTCTGATTCACCCAAGCAGTCATATGCCGCCTTTTCCTTTAAAGATAAGTAAGGGAAACCTTTGGTGTTTTAAACCCCCACCAAAAATGTCTTACATCCCGCGAAGATGAGTTGAAAAGGAGGCAACATTGGGCCAAAAAAAGGGGCCCGACCGATGCCGGGCCTCCAACCACGCACACCCTCTGTCTTGCCTCCTCCGCCCCCCCAAGCGTCCCAGCTCCCCTGCTTCAGTCATGATCAGGGGTCAGCCTCTGCTTCAGCCCCACCGTCGCCCCAGTTTCCACCGGCCCCAGAGACCCACCAAACCCCCTTTCCATCCCCCAGTTTGACGCCCTGCACGCCGTACGCGGCCAGTCTACACAGCCTTCGTCTTCCGGGTTTTTGGGAGCAGAAAACATTTAAAAACCCAAACCACCCCAACCCAAAGCCTGAATGTTGGCTTTGCTAGGTTTTTGGCCCTTTGGGAAATTTCCCTTTTCCCCTTTTGGTGGACACAGAGGGTTTTCCGCCACGCATGGCCCTTCCCTGCCCCAAATACCAGTGCCGGCAGGCATTTCTTTGCCAGAAAAGCCCCCCCGATGGCCAGCACGTGTCATCAAAAATTTCAAGCGCTTGTCTGCATCGTGTCGGGAAAAGTCCATCTGACCACCGACACAGGGGACTAGTAAGCAGGGCCCAAGGCCGTATTCTCGTGACAGCTCCTGGGGAGCGGGGGGATGTCCCTGTGGGGTGACTGGCTTCGGGCTGGGCGCACGCTCTTCAAAAACCGCAGGGTGGTGCGGGGTTCTTTCCCCAAGGTCCTCTGGTGGCATCAGTGCCCAGAGAAACCAGGCCGTTTGAAATTTAATCTCCCTTTGGGAGACCGCCCACACACAGGTCGGAGCTGTGGAGGGTTCTCCGCAATGAGCCCCGAGCGCTGGGGGGTGACAAAACCTTGTGCAGGCAAGGGGGGGGCATAACGGGCGAAATCTGCGGGCCCCCCTTTAAAAGCGGTACTGGAAATCCCTTGCTGGCACATGTCAGAACCTTGTCGCCCAGAAATTTCTAAAGACCCCCCGGGTCTGAACTGCCTGTGGGGAAAGGGCTCAAGTCTAATTCGCATTCCCCTTCGCACCCGCTTCGCCCGCCTCTGCGTTGCAGCGTCGCTCGGCCGCCCCGAAAACCATCTCATTGTTGACTCGCAACACGCTGGAAATTTTCCCCCCTCCACATACCCTGCATTGTAGCAGCAGCGCAATGCCAACCAGTCGAAGTGACACAGGGCCTGACAAGCAGGGGTGGGGACCTCGGGGTGTTTGGCCACCGGAGTGGGGGCGGTGAAAGGCTTTGCACCATCCTTCCCATTTTTAAAAAAGCCCCAAAAAATGGTCAGTGCGGACAATGCCCTTGTCACATGAGCATTGTGGTGATCTTAGTTCGGAACGATCGTTGGCACTCTAAAAACGGTCCCGCCAGCGACGGAGAGGGAGGGCACAGATGGGGGCACGGAGCTTTTCTCCCCCCTTTTCAAATCCAAAAGGGCCCCGACTTTTTCCAATTTCACTCCTTCAGTACATGGTGGCGATCCTCTCGGGGTGCATCTCTCAGGCAAGTCAGGGCTGTGTTAAGCGGCCGGAGGCGCGGAGGGGAGGGGGGAGGAGGAGAGGATTCCTAAACCGATGTTCCCCGACGTCCCTCCCTTTGGAAAGAGTTGGGCGAATTTGAGGCGGAGGGGGGAAGATGAGGAAGTCAGTTTGCTCGTGTCCCTCGAAAAAGAGCTTGGGAAATCAAGGCTCCATCTCTCACATGATTTTTTGATGCCCTTTTTCCCCCAACATGATCCTCGATTAAGGCCATCAAAATGAACAACAGTTACGGGGTGGCCACCCCCTGGATCCCCGGGTACAAAACAAAACTCCCTTTTCCTTCCCCCCACCCAAATAGGAAAAAATGGGGAAAATGGAGACCTTGTGATTGACAACTGGAGACACGTGGTCTGCTTCACGTTCCCCAAATTTTCAGGTTGGAACAACACAGCGATGTGACGCAGTAGAGTGCCAAGTAGGCGTAGCGGCGCAGCAGGCAAGGGGGCAAAAACCCAAAAGGGGGTGCCCTCTGGCAATCTTTGTTTCCCCCTCACCAACGCATGAATGCAGGGCACACATCCAAACCAGAATCGCTTAAGCATGGTGCACGACTATCTCCATCTCAACCCCGATGTTTTTGTATGTGTTCCCGGGCCCAAACTTCTGGGTATCCAAATGGACAAATGGCCCGAGCTGGCTCGTCACCCCAAGGGTGTTGTCCTCCCCAGCACCAGCGTCATATCTGAGCGGACCTTCAGCACCTGGGGGATGATTACAGACAAACCACCCGGCTTTCCACAGATAATGTGGATGTTTGACTTTCATCAAGATAATCGCAGGGATCTCATGATGTTGGGCCCCAATTCCCGAGGTCACCGATTAGTTTTGCGGTCATTTCACTTTCCTCCCCAAACAAAATGGTCCTCTTAAAAAATTTTTTTTTTAAAAATGATCTTTTTCTTACTGCAATTTATATTTTTTTTTCCCAACGTTCTTTTTGTTTGGTATTGCTGGAGGAGACGTAAAAACGCAAGTTTTATGACGACACCGTATTCCATTTACCAAATTTATCTTAAGAAGTTTTCGCATTGTCATGGTTTTGAGGGATGTTGCTGTGAATACAGCTTTAAAAAATGGTCCTTTGGAACAGAAATGTGGGTTTTAAGTGGGATTTCTCCCCACAATTTTTTTTAGTGGTGAGAAATCATATTTAATTTTTTGGGGGCATGTAGCGTGAGATACAGCTATAATTTGGTTCTTTGGAACAGAAATGGGCTTCTAATGGGATTTTTTTCCCCCCACAATTTTTTAAAAGTGGCGAGAAGTCTGTTATAATTTTTTTTGGGCTCTGCTTTTAAATGCAGCAATTACAGGTCCCATTATAAAAAAAAATTGTTTCTAATGACATTTGTTTTCACAATTGTCCAAAGTGGTCAGGGGTCTGCTTTCAATTTTTTTTTTTTGGGGGATTTTTCTTTTAAAAAACAGATACTACGGGCCCATTAAAAAAAAATGTTGTTTCTAAAAGACATTTTTTTCTTTACAATTTTCCAAAGTGGTCAAGGGTCCTGCTTTGAATTTTGGGGCATTTTGCTTTGAAAAGCAGCTATTCTAAGGGCCTATTAAAAAAATGTTGTTTCTAACAACATTTGTTCTTCACAATTGTCAAGAGTGGGTCAAGGGTGATGGTGCTGTCAGAAACAGGAAAAGGTAGGACCTGTTAATGGACACATATTTCAAAATGACTTTTTTTGCAAGATCTTTAACAAGTTATCATTCCCCGTATTGAGACAACCCATTTAATACAATTAAAAAAAGAGAAAAAAAGCTGGTGGGATTCCATCCTATTTTAAAAAAGTGTTTTCTAGAATTAAACTACAAAAAACTTGCATGTACAAAAAAGTGTTAAAAAAATTTCCCTGAATTGTACAAGGGGGTACGGAAAAAATTTACCAGATGTAGGGTTTTTCAAGGACATGGAGTAGGGCACGGACAAAGAACAAAGTACAGAGACCATTTCCTCCACACGTTTTAGTAAAATAAAAAAAGAATGCCAAGAAAAAGGCACCTGGGTGGAACAGGGGGTGTAACCACCCGTATTTTCCAAGTGAAGCCAATTGGTCCGCACTTTATAAGGGGGCAAACGCTACCCCAAATATTTACTTGTCTAGGGAAGGCTGGAGGTTTACCTCACACTTCCCCTTCCCCACTCTGCTTCAGCACGACGTTTTCGTTTTCCGCGTCTAAGGGCTTTTTTAAAACCTTTAATAGTGACGGCGCCGCCCGGGGCTCCACTGCACCCCCTGTAACTCCAGACTTTGGGGCTGCGTGGCACAGGGAAGGGATATCAAAAAGTCCTTTAACAAAATGGTGGTTGAAAGATCTTTTTTCCGGCACTTTTTTAAAACTGGGGTCAGAAGGTTAATGTCATACTGCGGTCCGGACAGGTATATCAAAGTCCATTCAACTAAAATGGTGGGTTTAAAGACTCCCTTTTTTGCACTTTTTTAATCTTTGGGTCAGAAGGGTTTTAAAGGGGCTGCTGCGGTCCAGGACAGGGTTGTCAATCTCCAGATCAACTAAAATGGTGGTTGAAAGACTCCTTTTTCCGGCACTTTTTTATCGGGGGTCAAAAGGTTTAAGGGCATAAAGCAGTCCAGGACAGTTCATAAAGTCGTTCAAATAAAATGTGGTTCAAGACTACTTTCTTTTCCGCACTTTTTAACTTGGGTCATCAGGTTTTTAGGGGCATGCTGGTTCCCGGAAGGGATATTCAATGTCCCCGTTCAAGTAAATGATGGTTCAAAAAATAATCCCTTCTGGCACTTTTTAAATTTTTGGGTGATGCAGGTTTAAGGGTTCTGTGGGGACAAGACAGGGGTAGTGAATGGTGTGGGGTTTTTTTTCTGTGGCTTTTATAGCCTAATGTTGTGCCTAAGATGTAGCACGTATCCATATGACTGTTGTGGTTGTTTTAAATCCCGCTTCTCCGCCCTGTTTGGGTGTAAGAATGAAGGTGTTGTTGCTCTCCCATAGACTTTAATGTTCATCGCTCATAATCGACTGCTCACTATCGAAAAACCTTATCGATGGTGGCCGACTATCGACTATCGACCCGATGACGATAGTCAACGTAATCGCTCATCACTAATTATGACAGAACCTGTTCTGTTAAATGCTGATACATGTAGAAGCCCCCGAAAGAGTGAAGAGGGTGTCGGCAGTAATTTTGCGCTGACGTCACTGATCATTTTGCCCTTCCTTTCATCCGTCAGTGTCCATCAGTATTGCTAAAGCCAAAAACAAACGGGAGTTGATTCAAAACAGAGATGACCAGTAAATGGAATATTTGCATGTCCACACTGACTGTCTACTACCGCTGCTGCCTCGCTGAGCCCCTGTGCCGCTACTTTCTTGGACATGCAAAGCCGGTGGTCTACCCCGTAGTCATTTGGCTCCCGACATTGCACTGCTGCCACCCTGCTGACTCACGGCCACACTACCGACTTGCTGGCTGTGCTGCTGCCTGATGCGCAAGCTGATACCCTCTTCTCCCGATGATGATGATGATGAAGCTCTTTCTTCACCCGGCTCCAAAATGCGATCAGCTACATCATCATCAATTTGTGTATGCCCGAAACTGCTATCATCCTCAATGGTCTCAGTATTCAGAGCCTGACTGCTTGCAACATAACCTCCCGTGCCACTCTCCACATCAATACTTTCCCGCCTACTGCAAGAAGCAGCGGATGTCTGCCCCACCTCTTCGCTGCCAAGTAGCTGCTGACTGTCTTCAAAGAGTTTGTCCCCACTGTATAGTGGCGCTGAGTCCAGACCACATAGTAGTTCTCTGGCTGAGGGAACTGAACGGGACAGAGACGGGTTGAGGACAGGTGAGGGGCGCTGACCTGCTGCCGGGCCATGCCAACTAAGGGTTGTGTCTGACGAACCTACCGACTCTTGGCTTGGGTTTTCAGATGTCATCTTGTAGGACCTAGCCAATCCAACAAAAACCCTTGGGTTGCTGGTCAACACACGGCCACTAGATGACACTGGCAGTTCTGGCCTCACCGAGTGACCCCTGCTGCGATGTCCTGTTCTGCGACCTGTGCCTGCTCCAGAAATGTTTGTGCCACTGCCACTCGCATGTGAAGAGCCTGCCACCTCTCTGTCTGATATACTGTTTGATCAAAAATTTACATGTTTAATGAAGATGTCTGTATATGGTAAATACACACCCTGTATTTGAACCCACTAACAAAAGCATAAATTAAGCCTTGGGTGTAAAATAACCTACAGAAAAAAACAGATGGAATTCAGGCATATATAGGGCAAAAAAATACACACACCCTGTATTTCACTCCAAATTAACCCACTGACAAGTGCGAGAATTTAAGATGTTGTCCATATTTATAGGGCTGTGATGTCACAGAAGCCTGCTGGTTGCTGATTGGCTTAATCTCTGTACATGTCATTGAGGAAGTTCCTTTCTTCCTCCCAGAGTTCTCTGCCCCTTGTCACGCCATATGCTCACGGCCATTTTTGTTTCGTTCCCACAAAGTACCACAAACTTCACCTTCGTGTAGAATCGAAGTTTTCCTGAAATTCTAAACGAATTCCACTTAATTAGAATCGATTCACCCATCTCTAATTATAACCCAAGTATCCAAAGAAAATTGAAGAGTATTCCTATGTCATGTATACCCTACTCCCAGGCCTTACACTAGAGATAAAACGGGATACTAGTTTTGCCTAGAGAGATATTATGATGTTATAGATAAAAAGGCCATTTCAAGAAGATAGTTTGCTTGCAAATAAACATGGACAAGTATGCCTGTGTAAAAAAGGTTACAGAATCACGCAGAGGTAAATTGCAAATGCAATTACATATCTAACATCTAGCTGATATGTCAAAGCAAATCGCATATTTTACTTCTGGTTATTACTATGATTATATATTTGACTTTTGATAAAATGACTGCCATGGAGATGGCAAGGAAAAAAATAAAGATGTTATTATTATTTTGAAAAACTATTAAAATAAAGATTTAAGTTATACATAGTTACATAGCTTGTAAGACCGAAAAAAGACAGATGTCCATCTAGTTCAGACTATTGTATTATAGTGTTGATTCAGAGAAAGGCAAAACCCCTCGTGAGGCAAAAGCCAATTGTCCTCATTTTAGGGAAAAAGTTCCTTCCCAACTCCAATTTGGCAATCAGAATAAATCCCTGGATCAACGACCCTTCCCCAGAATCCTAGTCACTATAGCTTGTTATATTATTATTCTCTAGAAATGTATCCAGACCCTTATTGAATTCACTGTGACAAGTTCCTCTGGTAGAGAGTTCTACAGTTTCACTGCTCTTACACTAAAGAATCCCCTTCTATGTCTATGTAGAAACCTTCTTTCCTCTAGATGTAGAGTATGCCTCCTTATTTTAAATAGAGTCCTAGGTATAAATAGATGTTGGGAGAGCTCTCTACATTGAACTCATATATTTATACCTATTTATTATGTCCCCCAGAGCTGTATATTCTCCAAACTAAATAACCCTGACCTTGCTAATCTTTCTGAGTATTGTAGTCTACTCAGTCATTTCATTATTTTTATTACCCGCTTTTGAACTTGTTCAAACTTTACAATGTCTTTCTTGTGCACTGGTGCCCAAAACTGCACAGAATATGTGTGGCCTGACCAGTGATTTGTATATTGGCAGAATTATGTTCTCATCATGTGCATCTATGCCCCTTTTAATACATCCCATGAACTTATTTGTCTTGGCAGCTGATGCCTGACACTGGCTGCTACCATTAAGTTCACTGTTCATTAAGAAACCCAAGTCCTTCTCCATGTCACTTTTACAAATAATTTTTCCGTTTAACAAGTAATCATAAAATAGATTTTTTCTTCCCATGTGCATAACTTTGCATTTATCCAAGTTAAACCTTACATGCCACATCTCTTCACAAGCCTTATTCAGATCCATTTGTAACAAACATTATCATCTATTGTGTTGATTACTTTACAAACCTTTGACTCATCTGTAAAGATTGATATTGTACTGTGCAATCCATGTGTAAGGTCATTAATTAATAAATTAATAAAGGGCCCAATACTGACCGCTGTGGTATACTACTGCTAAAAGGGGTCCAGTCCGAGTATAGTTACATAGTTTGTCAGGCAGAAAAAAGACATACGTCCATCCAGTTCAGCCCATTTATTAAAGTGTTGCTAAAGTGTTAAAGTCTTGAAGTGTTGATCCAGAGGAAGGCAAAAACCCCCATGAGGTAGAAGCCAATTGACCTCATGTTAGGGAAAAAAATTCCTTCCTGACTCCAATTTTGGAAATTTCGGAATAAATCCCTGGATCCAACGACCCCCTCTAGAATTCCCGGGTCACTATAACTTGTTATATTACACTAGAAATGTATCCAGCCCTTCTTGGGAAATCCTAGTCACTATAACTTGTTTGTTATCATTTTCCCAGAAATGCATCCAAGCCCTTCTTGAACTCTGTTGTGAATTCACCATGACAATTCCTCTGGCAGAGAGTTCCACAGTCTCACCGCTCTAACAGTAAATAATCCTTTCTATGTTTATGTAGAACTTTATTTCCTCAAGACATAGAGGATGCCCCTTGTTCTAGATACAGTCCTGGGTAAAATAAATCTTTAGTGAGAATCTCTATATTGGCCCTTAATATATTTAAACATTTTTTATTATGTCCCCCCCGAAAGCCGTCTTTTTCTCTAAAATAAATAACCCTTAACTTGCTAATCTTTCTGGATATTGCAGTCCACCCAGTCCTTTAATTATTTTTTGTTGCCAGCCTTTGTACCTGTTCAAGCTCCACAATGTCTTTCCTGTGCACGGGGTGCCCAAAAATGTACACAATATTCCATTTTGTGGTCTAACCCAGTGACTTGTATATGGGGGGAGAATAATGTTCCCATCATGTGTATCTATGCCCCTTTTTAATAACCCATGATCTATTAGCCTTGGCAGCTGCTGCCTGAAAATTGGCTGCTGCAGTTAATTTTTACTGGTCCAATAGGATTCCAAGTCCTTCTCCATGTCATTTTTTACCCAGTGTTTTTCCATTTAACATGTATCATGTAATGGATTTTTTCCTCCCCATGTGCATAACCTTGCATTTATCAATTTTTAAACCTCATCTGCCAATTCTCTGCCAGGCCCCCAAAAACTACCAATCCCTCTGTAATAACAAAACCTTTCCATTGTGTGGATTCCTTTACAGAGCTTAGTATCATCTACAAAGATCGATATTCTACTGTGTAATCCCTGTGTAAGATCATTTATGAAAATATTAAAGAGGATAGGGCCCAATACTGAGCCCTGTGGTACCCCACTAGTAACAGGGATCCAGTCTGAGTATGCACGTTAATTACCACCCTTTGTTTTCTATTTAGATGAGCCAGTTGCTTACCCCCTTGCACACATTTTCCCCAAGTCCAAGCATTCTCATTTTACTTACCAAAACCCTTTTTTGTGGAACAGTATCAAATTTTTAGAAAAAAACCAAATATATGACAAACCAGTGCCTCACCCCGATCCAGTCTGGAACAAACCTCCTCATAGAAGCTGATGAGATTAGTCTGACAGGACCCGATCCCTTCATAAACCCATGCTGGAACGGCGTTATACAATTTATTTTCAGTGAGATACTTTCCCGGAAAGCATCTCTTAGAAAACTTATACATTTTACCCACAACAGAGGTTAAACTTACTGGCCTATAGTTTCAGGATCACTTTTTGACCCTTTTGAATATTGGGCACCACATTTGCTATGCGGGCAATCCTTTGGACATACCCCGTTATTATACAGTCCATAAAATATTTAAAAATAGGGGCCTATCTAACACAAATTTAATTAACTTCCTTAGGGACACGTGGGTGTATACCGTACAGGGCCTGGGGATTTGTCTATTTTAATCTTCCTAAGGTGGAGCTGCACTTCTTCTGGGTTAGACAAGAAAAAAATTTAAGTTGGAATTTACCTCCTCCCTTTGCTCATCAACAGGAAGCTCATCCTCCCGGGAATCAGTGGAGAAGAAATTGTTTAATAGGTTTTGCTTTTTTCTCATCGCCCCCCTATAGTCTCTCCCTCTGTACTTTTTAAAGGGCCAACATTTTCTTTTTTAATCTTTTTACTATTTTATATAGTTAAAAAATATTTTGGGGGTTAGTTTTACTTTCTATTGCAATACGTCTTTCTGTCTCCAGCTTTGCTGCCTTTTCTTTATTTTACACACTTTATTTTCTTCCCTATATCTTCTTAGTGCCTCTCACTGCCCTCCTTTTAGTAGCTGAAACACTTTCTTTTTTTTTTTTTATTGCCTCCTTTACATCTCTGTTGATCCACATTTGGGTTTTTTTTTTTATTAATTATTTTTTTACCATATGGTATGTAAACCCCTCACAGTGGGCGCCTAAGATGTTTTTTAAAGATCTTTCCCCTTTATTTTTTGTTCTGCTATTTTTAAACACTTTGTCCAGTCAATACAGTTTTGTGTTCTCTAAGCAGGGGTAAAATTAGCCTTCCTCAAATTTAGTGTTTTTGGGGGCTCCATGACAAAAAGCTCTATTGAAGGATTTAAAAGGAAAATTTATTAATATTAGGGTCACTATTTCCTAGGTGCCCCTGAACCTGAACCTTTGTTACTCTGTAGGTCTACTAGTCAATATTAAGTCTAGAAGGGCCTTTCCTTTTGTCGGTTCCTGCACCATTTGGGAAAGGTAATTATCTTAGTTATAGACAAAAACCTGTTTCCTTTGTGAGAGCTACAGGTTTCAGATTCCCGTTTATGTCTGGGTAGTTAAAGTCGCCCAGAATAAAAACCTCCCTTCTGATTAGATGCTTCATCTATTTGCCTAAGGAAACATATCTTTTTATGGGTTCTGTTATATTTGGAGGCTATAGCAGGATCTCTATTAGAATTATATTACTGTTCTACCCCCATGTATTTTTTACTTTATAATGATTCCACCTGTTCACTACCTGTACCTATATCCTCCGCAGTTTTTGGCTTCAGACAGGATTTTACATAGAGACAGACACCTCCCCCTTCCGGTGTTTACGGTCACTTCTAAAAAAGATGAACCCTGCATGTTAACCGCCCAGTCCCTTTGCTCTCATCCCGCCCCGTCTCAGTTTTTCCCCACTATTGTCATATGTTTCTTCTGCAATTAATACTTCTAGTTCATTTATTTTGTTGGTCAGACTCCTGGCATTGGTCAGCATTGCAATTTAGACATTTTCCAGTTTTTTATTTTCCCTTTTCTCCCTATACTTTTTAAACTATTGCTAACCTTCCCTCCACTCCACCCCCTGATTTATTACTAATTCCTAAGCTCTCTATCTTCACTATCTTGCACGCTATATGTGTAGTTTCCCTTCCCCCCAGTCCCTAGTTTTAAATTATTCCTCCAGCTTTCCTAGCCATTTTGTCCCCCAATTTCAGCTGCACCCCCCCATTTAGGTTCAGCCTTCCCCTTGCATAGAGCCTGTAGCCAAGACAGAAGTCAGCCCAGTTCTCCAAAAACCCCAAAACCCTCTTTCCTACACCAATTTTTGAGCCACTTATTCAACCTCTCTAATTCCCTCTGCCTCTTTTGGGTGTGGCCCGTGGAAACAGGTAATATTTCTGAAAATATTACCTTGGGGTCCTTGCCTTGAGCTTTTTGCCTAAGTCCCTGAAATCATTTTAAGGACACTCCACCTACCCCTAACTTTGTCATTGGTGCCAATGTGGACCATGACAGCTGGGTTCTCACCAGCCCCAACCAGCAATCTGTCAGCCCGATCCGCGATATGTCGAACCCGGACCCCAGGTAAACAACATACTAAGTATGTAGCATTAACCACCACCCTTTGTTTTCTATCACAGAGACTGTTACTTACATACTTTCAAATGTATTCCCAAGTAAAGAACTTTTTTTGTGCCCCAAATGTTCAACATATTATACGTATGTTACAAACTGGTTTTTCTGCAGAAAAATAAACTGTAAGGTGTAAACTTTTGACAGTTAAATATATTGCACACACATATAATACAAAAACAATGAACTGCAATGAGCATATATACACAATCATGTCACATTGTTATGACTACCAGCTAAAATCGAAAAACCGGGTTTTTGAGCATGGACCCCTTAGACGGGCGTGATGACTAAATAAAGCCCCCTGGTAGGTTATCCGGTATTGGACCTGCTGTCCTGAAATTCCCACAGCTGCTGGTTGGTGTTTGGGGGAGTATCCCTGAGCAAATTACCACATCAAGGGGCCCCACAGATGCCAATTGGTTGACCCGGGGAAATTAAAGGGGGTTAGGGAATATTTGGGAAAAGTCTTGGTTATGCTCTTCCAACCAATAATAAATATTTTTATCTGGGGCACATTGATTGCCTTACTGGAAAAATTTGCCCCCCCCAAGGGAAGACCATCAGCACGTATATGTGTCAGTGATCCATACCCAAATTTTGGAGGGCCATCACATTAAAAGTGTCCAGGAATGTCATGAAAACATTCTCCGGATCCTAACATTGACACCACCAGCTTTTGCTCTTCCAGCAGTGGTTGCAGGATGTTTGTTTTGTGATGTTTCTTGTCTGCCATAACAACATCTATTTATTTGAATAATCAGAAAACATGATTTACCAGAGAAGGCAATCCAGCAGCAGTCAAATTTTAATACACCTATGAAAATTAGCATTGGTGCAGTGACCATCCATCTGCCTCAGAGCCTCATACGCTGTAGGGTTTACTGAACTGTTGCTTTTGATATACATCTGATAGTTTGGGTAATTTGCCATGGTCTTCCACTCTAGTGGGTAAATTCCCCTTTTGCACCTTTGACCCAAATTTCCCCAC
>JAODAL010070731.1:0-15808 GCA_025379985.1 Phyllomedusa bahiana | reverse complement strand
ACACAATATTCCTTTGGCAAACCGGACTTGTATAATAGGGAAATGTTCCATCATGTGCATCTATACCCCTTTAAATACAACCCATGATCCTATTAGCCTTGGCTGCTGCTGCCTGACACTGGCTGCTACAGTTAAGTTTACTGTCCACCAGGATTCCCAAGTCCTTCTTCATGTCACTTTTACCCAGTGTTTTTCCATTTAACATGTAATCATGTAATGGATTTTTCCTCCCCATGTGCATAAACTTGCATTTATCAGTGTTAAACCTCATCTGCCACTTCTCTGCCCAGGCCTCCAACCTATCCAGATTCCTTTGTAATAACACATTATCCTCTATTGTGTGGATTCCTTTACAGAGCTTAGTATCATCTGCAAAGATCGATATTCTACTGTGCAATCCCTGTGTAAGATCATTTATGAAAATATTAAAGAGGATAGGTCCCAATACTGAGCCCTGTGGTACCCCACTAGTAACAGGGATCCAGTTGGAGTATGCACCGTTAATTACCACCCTTTGATTTTTATCAGTGAGCCAGTTGCTTACCCACTTGCACACATTTTCCCCCAGTCCAAGCATTCTCATTTTACTTACCAACCTTTTATGTGGAACAGTATCAAATGCTTTAGAAAAATCCAAATATATGACATCCAGTGCCTCACCCCGATCCAGTCTGGAACTAACTTCCTCATAGAAGCTGATGAGATTAGTTTGACAGGATCGATCCTTCATAAACCCATGCTGGAATGGCGTTATACATTTATTTTCAGTGAGATACTCCAGGATAGCATCTCTTAGAAAACCTTCAAACATTTTACCCACAACAGAGGTTAAGCTTACCGGCCTATAGTTTCCTGGATCACTTTTTGACCCCTTTTTGAATATTGGCACCACATTTGCTATGCGCCAATCCTTTGGGACATACCCCATTATTATACAGTCCATAAATATTAAAAATAGGGGCCTATCTATGACATCACTTAACTCCCTTAGGACACGCGGGTGTATACCGTCAGGGCCTGGGGATTTGTCTATTTTAAGCTTCCTAAGGCGGAGCTGCACTTCTTCCTGGGTTAGACAAGAAACTTTTAAGTTGGAATTTACCTCCTCCCTTTGCTCATCAATAGGAAGGTCATCCTCCTCCTCGGTAAATACAGTGGAGAAGAAATTGTTTAATAGGTTTGCTTTCTTCTCATCGCCCTCACAGTATCTCTCTCAGTACCGTATATACTCGAGTATAAGCCGAGTTTTTCAGCACAAAAAATGTGCTGAAAAACTCGGCTTATACTCGAGTCACTGTCGGCGCTCGGGCGCTGCGATGGCCCGTGCGCCGACAGGGACGCTTCAGTTATATGCGGCTCCTCAGGGAGCGTATATAACTGAACGCCGAGTACCGCCTGCAGTGTCCAGGCGCGCTGGTGGCCCGGGCGCTGTCGTCTATCTCTTCACTTGTAATGGACTCCTCCGGAGCGCATAAAAGTGAACAGATACCACTGCGGAGCAGAGAGTGAGCGCTCCGTGCTTCGCAGTGGACTCCGGGCGTCTGCGGCCGTCTGGAGTTTCCGGCACAGGCAGCGTGCGTCATCACGCTGCGTGCGCGGCCTGATGACATCACGCGCCTGTGCCGAGAAGATGAGGGAGAGCGCGAGGGAGGCCGGATAGCGAGGAGGCGGAGCGGCGACGGAGACCTATACCTGCCTATAACCTACCTAGGGGGACCTATACCTGCCTATAACCTGCCTAGGGGGACTATACCTGCCTATAACGACCTATACCTGCCTATAACCTGCCTAGGGGGACCTATACCTGCCTATAACTTGCCTAGTTGGACCTATACCTGCCTATAACTTGCCTATGGGGGCAATTACCTGCCTATAGCCTGCCTATGGGGACATATAGCTTCCTATACCTGCCTATAACGACCTATACCTGCCTATAACCTGCCTATGGGGGACATTAAACTGCCTATACCAGCCTATATCTGCCTATGGGGGACATTAAACTGCCTATGTAATTTTATTGGTATCTATTTTTATTTTTAAAATTCACCAGTAGCCGCTGCATTTTCCACCCTAGGCTTATACTCGAGTCAATAAGTTTTCCCGGTTTTTGTGGCAAAAGTAGGTGCCTCGGCTTATACTCGGGTCGACTTATACTCGAGTATATACGGTACTTTTTAAGGGGCCAACATTTTCTTTTTTAATCTTTTTACTATTTATATAGTTAAAAAATATTTTGGGGTTACTTTAACTTTCTATGGCAATACGTCTTTCTGTCTCCAGCTTTGCTGCCTTAATCATTTTTTTACAATATTTTATTTTTTTCATTATAGCTTTTTTGTGCCTCTTCACTGCCCTCCTGTTTTAGTAGCTGAAACGCTTTCTTTTTGTTTTTTATTGCCTCCTTTACATCTCTATTGATCCACATTGGGTTTTTCCTGTATCTAATAATTTTTTTACCATATGGTATGTACCTCTCACAGTGGGCGCCTAAAATGTTTTTAAAGATATCTCATTTATTTTTTGTTTGCTATTTTTAAACACCTTGTCCCAGTCAATACGGTTTAGGGCCTCTCTAAGCAGGATAAAATTAGCCTTCCTCAAATTCAGTGTTTTTGTGGCTCCATGACAAAAAGCTCTTTTAAAGGATAAATGGAAGTTTATTATATTATGGTCACTATTCCCTAGGTGCCCCTCGACTTGAACCTTTGTTACTCTGTCAGGTCTATTAGTCAATATTAAGTCTAGAAGGGCCTTTCCTCTAGTTGGTTCCTGCACCATTTGGGAAAGGTAATTATCGTTAGTTATAGACAAAAACATGTTTCCTTTGTGAGAGCTACAGGTTTCAGATTCCCAATTTATGTCTGGGTAGTTAAAGTTGCCCATAATAACAACCTCATTCTGATTAGCTACGTCATCTATTTGCCTGAGGAGCATATCTTCTATGGGTTCTGTTATATTTGGGGGCCTATAGCAAACTCCTATTAGAATTATATTACTGTTATTACCAACATGTATATTTACCCATAATGATTCCACCTGTTCATTACCTGTACCTATATCTTCCCGCAGTGTTGACTTCAGACAGGATTTTACATAGAGACAGACACCTCCCCCTTCCGGTGGGAAATCTCCTTTAATAACCGTATAGTAGTTTTTATAGTAAAAATATCTCCCTTGATTCTTATGTCCAATTGACAAATTGGTGAAGCTTGTTCAGTTGATTCAGTCACTGCAGTAGTGTACCACAGGACCAATTACCATGTGCCAAGACCGTACGGATTTTATCACAATATGCGAAGACATGTTTTACTGGTGATAAATATTTTTTGAATGTAAAAATGGTGCAACTTATCACTGCATCACAAAACCACTGCCATTCTTAGTAAAAGAGGGACAACTTTGCCACAAGATAATTAGCTGTGCAGCAAACTACCTTAAAAACAACCATAAAGAGGTTGTCCATATAAGAAAAACAATGCTTTTTTTTTTCTTTCACACTTGTCTGGTATTGCATTTGCAGCTTCATCCATATAAATAAGAATGAACTGCAATACAAGGCAAGGAGCACAGGCAGATGTGGCATCATAACTTTTCTTTCCCATTGTAAATATCCACATAAGCTTGTTTTTTTGTGGGGCAGGATGTACTTTTTAATGGTGCTTTTGACCATAACATATAATGTACTAAGAAACCCCTAAAAATTCTATGAAGAGTGGAGCAAGAAAAAAACACAGTTGTGCCAGTTTTGCACTTTTTGGTATAAATAATCTTTAAAAAGAAAAAACTTTCTATTCTTTTAATATTTGCTGTAATGACATTTTCTGTGACCAATAAATTTTTTTTCCAATTTGTTTTGAATGTGAAATTTTGGTGTTGAGAATTTTTTCTTCTACCGTATTCACCGTATGGGATAAATAGATTGGACTTTTATATATATATAGTGGCAGTGCAAATACCCAAAGGTAGGAATTTGTCAACAAATTACCTGGATATATCTTGATAGGGAAAGTGTCTTTTAGAATTGGGGTGGGTAGCTGGTGTGGGAAGAGAAGTAAAGGTTTCACTCATTAGTGCAGGCCACGGGTCAAGCACTTAAAATTTTTTTTTTTTTTAAAAAGGTATGAATTATTCTCTATACCAGCAAGCGAAAGAATAGTTGATGCAAGCCTGGGGGAACTATAAGGACTCATTCACATAGCTTTATTGGCATCAAAAATGCCCCAAAATAAGCATCTAAAACGTCGAAAAATTCACAGTAGGACAACTCCCACTAATTTCAAAGTAAAATCAGTGTTGTCGCTCAAACCACGCTCAAGTATTTTCAGCGAGTACTCCTCCGCATCTACAAAGAATTTTCATGCTGATAATAAAAACGTATAGGAGGAAGAAATCTACTTCAGGTAGTCCACGTTGTTGAAACTGCGTGTCTGCAAGAGTAGAATTTTCAACAAAGAAATTACTTTTTTTTTTTTTTGTGAACGTACCCTAAGGGGCTAAAGTGAGTTGGTCTTAAAGCACTGGCCAGGTAACCCAGGATTTTCTTTGTATTTCTAATATAAATTGCTTTACCCATTAAATGGACTTAGGTCCATGACCCTGTAACAGACCCGTAAAAATGAAAAAGTATAAACCAACTATTCTGGAGTCATCAGCTTAAGTCAATTTAACATTTGTGTTAACCTTAACCCCTTAAGGACCCGGGGTTTTTTTTTTGGTGACACGTTCGTTTTTCCCTCCTCGCCTTCCCAGAGCCATAACTTTTTTATTTTTCCACCTACATAGACACGAGGGCTTTTATTTTGCGGGACAAGATGTACTTTCTAATGGTATTATTCACTATACTATAGAATATACTCGGAAACCGCAAAAAAATTCCAAGTGGGACAAATTGTGAAAAAAATGTATTTTTGCCATGTTTGCGGGGGTTTTGCTTTTACGGCGTTCAATCTTCGGTAAATATAATGTATTTTCTGTATTCTACAGGTTGTTACGCATCCGGCAATACCAAACATGTAGGGTTTCCGTTATGTTTTGGTACCTTAAAAAAATTCCAAACATTTTCTATTTTTTTAAATTTGCGCCATGGCGCCATTTTGTGTGACCAATAACTTTTTTTGTACTAACACCTACGGACGTGAGGCGCCATTTTTTGCGGACTGAAGTGTACTTTTTATCGCTAGCAGTTTGGAATGCTTGCGACTTTTTTGATCATCTTTATTCCATTTTTTGAGTGATGTAAAATGACCAAAAAACGCAATTTTGGCATTTGGAATTTTTTTTATCTTCTACGGTGTTCAGCGTACGGGATAAATGATGTTATATTTTTATAGATCAGACTTTTTCGGACGCGGCGATACCAAATATGTGTAACTTTTTTATTATTTCAATGACTTTATTTGTAAAATGGGGAAAGGGGGGTGATTTGAACTTTTAATACTTTTTTTTTGTACTTTAAAACTTTATTTATTTAATTTTTTTACTGTAACATTTAGTCCCCCTATGGTGCTTGACCACTAGGGGGCGCGATTGTTAATACAACCTAATGCATTGCATAGGCAATGCGTTAGGGTGTACAATGATGGCGGTTTCCCCACTTTCTGTCTGAGGACAGAAGTGAGGCAAACCGGCCAGGGTAAGTGACGGGAGCCTTCACAAGGCTCCCCACCACCATGCCCGGTCATCGGTCGTGCCGATGACCGTAACAATCAGTGCGCGGCACCGATCAGCGTTCATTCAGACGCCGCAGCCATATTTGCCGCGGTGTCTGATGGGTTAAACAGCGCCAGCGGGCGGAGCCACCTGCCAGCGCTGTTACTGCCGGGTGTTAGCGACGATTAGCTGCTAACACCCGGCGGCTGTGCTGGGGGGGGGGAGGGGGGGTCACGGAGCGATCCCCCTGCAAAGCCCATTAGCGGCCCTGGGACGTACTCATACACCCAGGGTCGTTAAGGGGTTATCTAGGAGTTTCATAGAACACGATAAACAGCATTTATATTGAATAGTAAAGATAATTCACTACCTTCATGTGTTTCTTCTTATTCATCTATCTTAAGATCCACTTTTTTATTGAAACTTCCTGCTTGTAGGGATGATAGTAGATCTCCAGCATCTCTTTCCTACAACTCTCACACTGCAATGCAATCTAGTACTTCCCTCCACAGTTATCACTGCTATGGTCTATGTGCTGACATTAGTGTGTAACCCCCCCCAGCTCTGTACTTGAAATCATCATTATCTCGACTGTACCTTTGTGCCAAGTCTCACAAGTCACTATTTAAGAAGCTTAAAGAGCTGTCAGAATGCAACAAAAGCATAGGAGAATAAGAATGTAATGATCCAAGGCACCTAACCAATATTTTATCTTTAAAGTATTAATTCAGCAACTCGTTATAGACATGCGACGGGGATAACAGACACGTCTTCACTTAGAACAAACAGGCAACGTCCGTTTCGCGCGTTGACACGCTTCTTCCAGGCCTCATGGGAGATCAAAGACACGCGTGTTTAAATCTACCAAGACTTGTCAATCAATAACAGACAAACACAGTTCTAAAAGCAACACCACAAAAAACGTATACCAACAAAGAAAATGCATACATTTAACACAACATTTCACAAAAATCAATAACACTTATAAAAAGGAGGATAAATCATTACGGTCATTAAGACCTAGCACACCTTGTGCCGATGTTTTTAAAATCCACTCTGCCTCGCATCGCAATAACCTGGTGTGGCGATCACATCCTTTACCTGATGACAAAATGCGCTGTAAATCAGCAAAACGGATTGTATCCACATCATTACTGTGCACATCTCGCACATGTTTAATAAATCGGGGAGCCCCTTTACCAGTTCTCAGCGAATAAAGATGTTCTCTTATACGTACAAAAAGTGATCTAATGGTTTTACCAATGCAAAATAGTCCACATCCGCACCACATCACATAGACCACAAAGTTGGATCTACACGTTATAAATTAAGTAACTATGTTCTATCTCGCCCATCTTCAAAATTGGACTAGTGTCCATATGAACACAAAAACAGCAGCTACCACATTTGTGATTACCCTGTGGAATACATTTATTCAACCACATATTTCTTTTCTCTCTTAATCTACTCCTAACAATAATTGGGTACTCTCTTTTAATATTTCATCACTCTGTATTAAGTGCCACCACAAGTGATGGAGGAAGCCCACGCCAGGGAGCGGAATCTAAGTAGGTCCCGGTTTTCACCAGAGCCCGCCGCAAAGCGGGATGGACTTGCTGCGGCGGGAGTCTACCAGGTCGCTTCCACTGGCAGGACTTGCTCGCGGTGGCGGCCAAGGGTAGGCGTGGTACAGAATCGTCAGGCAGGCTTGTAGTCGAGGACAGGCAAAAAGGTCAGGGCAGGCGGCAGAGGTTCGTGGTCGAGGGACGTAGGCAAGAAGGTACGGTACACGGCAATCAGGACAAGACTTCTCAGAATGCTTTCTCAATAGGCAATGGGCACTAAAGATCCGGCGAGGTTACTAGGAAGAGGCAGGCTTAAATAGGGGCAGCGACTGGCAATAGCCAATTACTGGTGCGCTGGCCCTTTAAATTTAACACTGCCGGCGCGCGCGCCCAAGGGGGCAGGACCCCGCGCGCTGAGGGACCGAGACCGCAGCAGCGGGAGTGTGGCCGGGGAATTGCGCCGCGGGGCTGGCAGGGGACCGAGTAAACCCCCGACACGACGTGCGGGACGCGGCACTGCTCAGCAGCGGGGCACGGATGCGCCTGCGACCCAGGACGAGGGTTGTAGGGGCATCTGTGACAGTACCCCCCTTTTGCCCCCCACCCTCTTTCTGGTCTGAAGGAATTTCTGGATTATGTTACGGTTCAGAATGTTCTCCTCTGGCTCCCAAGACCTTTCCTCGGGCCCGAACCCCTTCCAATCAACGAGAAAATATCGTTTCCCTCTAGTCCTCCTCATACCCAAGATCTCCTTGACGAAAAAGACATTAGAGGCATTAGCCACAGACGAAGGAGGGACTGCCTTCCGAGAAAAACGATTCAGAACCAGGGGTTTTAGTAGCGAGACATGAAAGGAGTTCGGGATGCGCATGGTAGGTGGGAGCCGGAGTTTATAGGCCAACGGGTTAATGCACTTAAGGACCTCGAAAGGTCCCAAAAAGCGGGGTCCCAGTTTGTAACTCGGAATCTTGAGGCGGACATATTTGGCCGACAGCCACACCTTGTCATCCAGGGAGAAGACTGAAGGAGGACTTCTTTTATCTGCTTGAGCCTCATGCGCTCAGAAGCACAGAGCAGGGATTGGCGGGTCAGGGCCCAGATGTCAGAGTCTAGGGAATTATAGGAAATTTCCGCCCACGGAAGCAAGTTGGACCAGTCATCCTGTCGTGTCGGGACAAAGTGGCGCAGGTAACTCCCCAGAACCTGATTGACTCTTTTCACCTGACCATTCGTCTGAGGGTGGTAAGCAGAGGAGAAATCAAGCTTCACTTGGAGCTGAGAACAAAGGGCCCGCCAGAATTTAGAAACGAAATGGACCCCTCGATCCGAGACGATCTGCAGAGGAAACCCGTGCAAACGAAAAATGTGGTGAAAAAACAGCTCAGCCAGGCGCGGGGCGGAGGGCAGGTCTGGCAAAGGGACAAAATGCGCCATTTTAAAAAAACGATCTGTGACCACCCAGACAACGGTGTTACCGGGCGAAGGGGGAAGATCAGTTATAAAGTCCATCGCCACGTGAGACCATGGTTGGGTAGGGATGGGTAGTGAGTGCAACAGCCCTGCCGGTTTGTGACGAGGTGTCTTGTTGCGGGCACAGGACTCGACGAATTCCCTGACATCCTTAGCGAGGTCCTGCCACCAACAGAACCGCGAGATCAGGAGAAATGTCTTGCGAGCACTGGGATGACCGGCCACCAATGAGCAGTGTCCCCACTTCGGGATACGCCTACGGAGCGCTGGGCTTATGTATGTCTTCCCCATCGGGACATTCCAGAGGTTGACAGGAGCTGCGGAGACAAGACGCTCTGGGGGTATTATGTGCTCTGGGATCATTTCTTCACCAACCACGTCGGAGGCGCGAGAGAGGGCGTCTGCCTTCATATTCTTTTCCGCGGGACAGAAGTGGATCTCGAAATTGAACCGGGAGAAGAAGAGCGACCACCTAGCATGACGTGGATTGAGTCGCTGGGCTGTCTGGAGGTTTTTGTGATCTGAATAGATGCAGATGAGATGCCGAGCACCTTCCAGTAAATAACGCCATTCCTCCAACGCCAGTTTGATGGCTAATAACTCCCGGTCTCCAATAGTGTAATTCCTTTCCGCCGGCGAGAATGTCTTGGAAAAGAAGCCACAAGTGACCGTTTTGCCCGTGGACTCCTTTTGCGTGAGAACTGCTCCAACTCCCACCGACGAGGCGTCTACTTCGAGCGAGAAAGGTTTCGCGCGGTCCGGCCGTAACAGGATAGATGCAGTGGCAAAGGCAGTTTTTAGTTTAGTGACTGCTTCCTCGGCCTCGGAGGGCCAGCTACGTGGATTCACATTTTTCTTTGTGAGGGCCACAATGGGAGCCAACTGCGTGGAAAAGTGCGAGATGAACTGCCGGTAATAATTGCAGAAACCCAGGAACCGCTGTATGGCCCGAAGGCCGACTGGATGTGGCCATTGCAACACGGCCGACAACTTGGCTGAGTCCATCCGTAGGCCCTGGTCAAAGATGACCTAGCCCAGAAATGGACGGTTAGCTTGATGAAAGAGGCACTTCCCTAGTTTGGCATACAAGCGTTTAGCTCGTAGGCGTCTCCGTACCTGGCGAACGTGGACGCGATGAGTCTCTAGGTCAGGAGAGTACACCATGTCGTCCAGGTAGACCAAGACACAGGTATAAAGGAGATCCCTGAAAATGTCATTCACGAACTCCTGGATGACGGCAGGCGCATTACACAGTCCAAATGGCATGACCAGGTACTCAAAGTGCCCGTCCCTGGTGTTAAAGGCCATCTTCCATTCATCTCCCTTATGGATTCGGACCAGATTGTAGGCCCCCTCAAATCCAACTTGGTGAAGATCGTCGCACCCCGTAGGCGATCGAAGAGCTCCGTGATCAACGGTAGAGGATACCGATTCTTCACCGTAATCTTGTTAAGACCCCGGTAATCGATGCAGGGCCGCAAGGAACCGTCCTTCTTTTCCACGAAGAAGAATCCCGGACCCGCGGGCGAGGAGGACTTTCATATAAACCCCTTCTGGAGGTTTTCCCGGATATATTCCGACATGGCTTGTGCCTCGGGAACGGACAAGGGGTAGACTCTGCCCCGAAGAGGACTGGTACCCGGCAGCAGGTCGATAGGACAATCCTATGGGCGATGAGGAGGGAGGGTCTCTGCTTGCTTCTCAGAGAAAACATCGACGAACTCCAGGTATTCGGCAGGAAGGCCGGGCAACGACTCGCAGAGGGTCGAGCGAGAGCAGGAAAGCACCTGGCGAGGTGCCACCAGACAACGGCCCAGGCAATTAGGACCCCAGCGAGTTACTTCTCCAGACGTCCAGTCTAGTGTAGGAGAGTGGAGCCGCAGCCACGGAAGTCCGAGGAGAACCGCCGAAGAGGAGCGAGGCAAAACGTAGAGGGAGATCTTCTCCTTATGCAGGACTCACACGTGGAGAGATAGCGGCTTGGTGATGAACTGTATAGTGTCGCTTAGCAGCTCACCGCTGACCGAGGAGATCACCAGCGGCTTTTCCAGGTGAACCACCGGGAGACGATACCGCATTACTAAGGAGCGGTGGATAAAGTTCCCGGCTGAACCAGAGTCCTGGAAGGCCGAAACCTTAAACATGAGTCCAGCATCAGTCACGACCTGTACTGGCATCATCAGGCGTGGAGAGGAGGAATTTGCACCTAGGAACGCCTCTCCCTCGGAACCTAGGTGCGGGAGTTTCCCGAATGCTTGGGACGTTGGGGACGATACCCCCCGAAATGCTCTGCGCTGCCACAGTATAGGCACAAGTTCTTTAGCCGACGTCGGGCCAACTCCTGCTCCATGAGCTGAGCCCGGTCAATCTGCATGGGTTCCTCCGAGGGGGTTGGTGACGGTTGCTCAGGAGGCCTCTGGAACACCGGTGCCAGGCGTGGAAACCGGAGTGGTCGGGCTAACTCACGCTCTTGCCGAAGCTCTTCTTCCCTTTCAGCAAAACGCACGTCGATGCGAGTGGCCAACTGGATCAAGTTGCTGAGGGAGGACGGAATGTCTCTCACGGCCAACACATCCTTAACCCAACTGGAGAGCCCCTTCTTAAAGGTGGCGCACAGAGCGGCCTCGTTCCAAGTTAACTCTGAGGTTAAGGTGCGGAACTGCACCGTGTAGTCTCCCACAGACTAATCCCCCTGGCGCAGGGTCAGGAGGGCCGTCTCGGCGGAGGATGCATGTGCTGGTTCCTCAAACACGCTGCGGAATTCCCTGAGGAAAGCCTGTAGATCCGCCGTTACCGGATCATTCCTACCCCACAGATGTATGGCCCATGCCAGGGCCTTCCCGGAGAGCAGGCTAACCACGAATGCCACCTTTGATCGTTCGGACAGGAACTGGTCGGCCATCAGCTCCACGTGCATCGAACATTGGGTGATGAATCCCCTGCAGAGTTTCGGGTCTCCGTCATACTTAGACGGGAGAGACAGCCGGAGCTTGGGGCCCACCGGGGCCAAAGGAAGCACCGGAGCTGGAGCAACCACAGGAGATGGCGGAGGTTGCTGCTGGGCGGTGATGAGCTGCTGCATCATGGTGGACAACTGGTTCAGTTGCTGCGCCTGTCGATCCAGTTGCTGTGACTGCTGGGCAACGATTGGTCGTTAGGTCCGACACACTGGGCAGTGGCACCTTGGCGGGATCCATGGCCAGATCTTACTGTAACGCACCGAGGTAGTGGATCCGCTGGACCACCACAAGCGATGGAGGAAGCCCACGCCAGGGAGTGGAATCTAAGTAGGTCCCGGTTTTCACCAGAGCCCGTCGCAAAGCGGGATGGACTTGCTGTGGCGGGAGTCTACCAGGTCGCTTCCACTGGCAGGACTTGCTCGCATTGGCGGCCAAGGGTAGGCGTGGTACAGAATCATCAGGCAGGCTCGTAGTCGAGGACAGGCAAAAAGGTCAGGGCAGGCAGCAGAGGTTCGTGGTCGAGGGACGTAGGCAAGAACGTACGGTACACAGCAATCAGGACAAGACTTCTCAGAACGCTTTCTCAATAGGCAATGGGCACTAAAGATCCAACGAGGTTACTAGAAAGAGGCAGGCTCAAATAGGGTCAGCGACCGGCAATAGTCAATTACCGTTGCGCTGGCCCTTTAAATTTAACACTGCCGGCGCGCAGTCTTTTTTTCATCCTCCCCACGTCATGGAGAGTCTTCCTTATGGACAATTTGTCCGTTTAAAAAGGAATAATAGTCAATATTCTGATTTTTTGGAACAATCGACGGAATTAATGGATAGATTACGTGCACGAGGATATAGTGAGAACATTATATCTAAAGCATTTCAGAAGGCTGTGAGCAGGGACAGAAAGGAAATGTTGTTTACTCGACATATTCGTAAAAAGACGGATAGATGTATCTCTTCTTTCCAGTATTGTCCACTAGCTTCACACATTAGACAAACGATAGACAGACATTGGTACTTAATACAGAGTGATTAAACATTAAAAGAGAGTACCCAATTATCACCATAGTGTCATTTAGAAGGTGTACTAACCTCAGAGATGAACTTATTAGGAGTAGATTGAGAGAGAAAAGAAATATGTGGTTGGATAAATGTATTCCACAGGGTAATCATAAATGTGGCAGCTGCTGTTTTTGTGTTCATATGGACACTAGTCCAATTTTGAAGACGGGTGAGATATAAATTCAGTAACTCTATGTTCTGACGTGTAGATCCAACTTTGTGGTCTATGTGTGGTGGTGCGGATGTGGACTATTTTGCATTGGTAAAACCATTAGATAACGTTTAGTACGTATAAGAGAACATCTTTATTCGCTGAGAACTGGTAAGGGGGCTCCCAGATTTATTAAACATATGCGAGATGTGCACGGTAATGATGTGGATACAATCCGTTTTGCTGGTTTACAGCGCATTTTGCGAGGCAGAGTGGATTTTAAAAGCATCGGCACTGGGTGTGCTAGGTCTTAATGACCGTAATGATTTGTCCTCCTTTTTATAAATATGTTATTGATTTTTGTGAAATGTTGTGTTAACTCCTTAACGACCGCCCGTCAACTTTAGACGTCGGCTGGTGCGGGTCGTTCGTCTGCAGCGACGTCTTTAGACGTCGCTGCAGACATTGGAGTTTGCGGCGCCCGGCGCCGCAATTGCGCTGGGATCGGGGCTGTACTCCACAGCCCTGATCCCAGAGCATCCCCTGCAAGCACCAGGGAGCAGAGGAAACCTCCGCAACCCGATGCTTTAACCCTTTGATTGCGGCGGTGCGTTACCGCAGCACAATCAAAGGGTTTCCCCTGCTCTGTCGGGTGATCGGAATACCCGGTCACCCGACAGAGCCCGGGGAACGGCTGCACAGTCAGCCCTGGGGACCTAGAGTGGCCCCAGAGGTGTCTGTGTACCAAGCCAGTGACTAGGACGCACTGTGTGCTGTCCAGATCACTGCCTGTGTCAAAGTAACACAGATTATAATGTATTAGCATATATAAATATGCTAATACATTACTAAGTGTAAAAAAAAATTAAAAAAATGTTAAACAGTTCTCCCTTTATGGGAGTAAAAAAAGTGTAAAAAAATTAATAAAATATTTAATAAAAAAATAATTGTGCATAAATTACACGCACAAAAAAACCTACACATATTTGGTATCCACACGACCGTAATAACCTGTAGAATTAATCTAACAAGTTATTACGTGTGGAATATGAATGGTGTAAAAAAATAAATAAAAAGAACAACAAAAAAAAAATACTGCAATTATTTATAAGTGAACTTAAACTATTCCCCCATAAAGTACAACGTCTCGAATAAAACGAGGCCTCATACAACTGCGTCACTGAAAAAATAAAAAAGTTACAACTGTTGAAACGCAAGGAGGCAAAAACTAGAAAAATGTTCTGGTCATTAACTACTTTTCAGGTGTTCAGCTTAAGGGGTTAATGTATGCATTCTCTTTGTTGGTATACGTTTTTTTGTGATGAAGCTTTTAGAACTGTGTTTGTCTGTTATTGATTGACAAGTCTGGGTAGATTTAAACACGTGTGTCTGTGATCTCCCATGAGGCCTGTAAGAAGCGCGTCAACGCGCGAAACGGCCGAGTTGCTGAATTAAAAGTTTACAGAAAAAGGATTGGTGAGTGCTGTGGATCATTACATTCTTCTTCTCCTATGCCTATGTAAGTACTGACTTTGTGATCACTGAGCACTGCTGTTACCCACAGTTGAAATATTGTATCAACACAGAGATGCTGCTCATGTTTTGAATAGTGCCGTGCAGCAGTGCCAAGGATTATTTTATTTCTATTTTCCTATATAGAATGCAACACAACCCCTCTGCTTTGTACTGCTTTGTACTGCTGTCTGGACTCAGAGATAACCAGTTCCCCCTCCCCTGTAACTACTCCTGCTGACTTATATTCACTTTCAAACTAAAGGCTGGCAGGTGTGGATGCCCTCACTATTGTGTGGCCAGATCATTCTTTTTTAAGGTCATGCCCACTACAAGGAAGTATTCCTGAGCTGAGCATGGCTTCAGCACACCCACTGAGTGATGACAAAACGTTCAGTGAGGCAGAAGCAAAACCATGCGATCAATGAACATCACATGGCTTGCAGGAGGTAGGGGAGATGGTAGGACAGGGCTCTCTGCATGGTTCTGCTCAGAAGGACAGGTAAATTTTTAATAAGTATGAATTACAAAGTTTAATACAATACAGTGATCTCTACAACAAATAGAAAATAGTCCCAGAGAATTCCATTAACCTGTGATTCACTTGAGGCTTAAGTAAAATATTTTTGCATAGTCAAACATTTTGCACATATGCTTATCAGGACTTGAAGCATACATTTGTGTTTTTGACATTTTTGTATATTTGGATGTGAACTTTCATTTAGGCCCTATCTTCATATTGGGACATGTATGATGTGAGTGCCCACTCTTTCCTTTTGCTTCGTTCATAACAAAGTGTGGGTGCTGTGTTACAGATCTGTTTAAACAAATATCTCTGATACAGTCATATGTTTGAGGCCCGGAATTGCTATTATATTGATTGAAGCATAATGAACTTATGCTTCATTGGTAAAGGTTATGTAAGTTTTAAATAAACCATGATACACAGCAAACAAACCCTATAATTGCAAATAAGAAAAATAAGTCACTTTAATCTTCCCTGCAGGAAATCAATGAATAAAACAGAACTCCTAAAAATACTCCAGTGACAATGCCAAGCTGAGCCTAAGTAGTAATTTTCAAGCATGGTAGTTATGGTAAACCCGAAAGTGAGGAAAGTGCAGAGATTTCTAAAATGTGGGCTATGGGCCAATAAGAGCAATAAACAATGCGGTTTAGGGTTTCTAGAGCTTTTGCAAGGATGGTTAGAACACATACTTTATGTAATGCCAACCTTTCTCTTGGACTCACAAGTAGAGATGTCTCAAGTTTCACTGTTTCTGGGTGTTCAGGCTACTGGAAACCAACAATACTTCTGTGAATGTATACTCCTTTTAATAAAGAGAGATTCTCCACCTCTGCTTTGCAGGTTCCTAATAGGATGTAATACTATTCCTCAGTAAAACTGACATACTATAAAGCTGTAAAATTTTTAATATTTT
>JAODAL010070730.1:0-15810 GCA_025379985.1 Phyllomedusa bahiana | reverse complement strand
ACCTCCAGAATGTCATTGTGCCACTGTCTTACCTCATCTGCTGCTGTGGCTGCGCGAAAACCCTCCACATGTGTCATTGGCCCTCTGGGCCTACCCTTTTTTCCCACCTCCAAATGTCATTTTCCACTCTCTAACCTCAGCGCTGGGGCTGCCGCCTTTACCTTTCCACACTCTGTCACTAATTTGCCCCCGACTCTCAGCTTGTTTTTTTCCGCTTTCGCGGGCTACATTCCGCTTGAGTTTTTTGGGTCATATTGCCCTCAAAATGCCCAGGGAATTTTTATAGGAAGCGTTCTAAGACGGCGGATCATGTGCGTTCAACTAAAACACAACATTGTATAAGACCAAAACCCAAGCCCCCCCTCTGCATATTTAAGCATGGCACAACGTTCACAGCACCCTGCGGGCCTCTGGCGCCTGGAAACAGCTTTTTTAAACGGATTCGCCCGGGGTAATTCGGACCGAATTTAATTTGTAGTGAAATTAGGCGAAGTGACCGTTCATATTTTTGAGAAATTCCCCCCATTAAAAGTCACATTCCCGCAACCCAGAAAAACTTTGACCTTAACTTGCACCATTACTCTCCAGATTAGACGGCTTGACGAAGTGGGTAAAAAAAACTTTTCCGGGATAGGGAGAATAAATATATTCAAAATAAATATTCTCCCGCATTCTTAAAATTTGTTTCAGACCATTCCCAAATTTTTCTCTCGAAAGTTTTTTTTATGGGCCCCGTGAGGGTTAAAAGGGGTTTGAACAAAAACTGCATTTTTTTTATTTTAAATGTGAAAATCCCCAACTTTTCTCCTGTTGAAATTCTCTCATTTTAACCAACTTGATTTCTCTGTAAATGATTTCCCACATTTTGCACATAAAAGAAGGCTTTCTCCTTAAAATCATCTCACTAAAATGAATCGAATCCATCCCTTTTCAAGAAGAACAGCAAATTAAAAGCATTTTTAGATGGTTTTCTGGGGCCAGGGTGTAACATTTTTTTTTTTTCATTTCCCCGGATGTGGGAAATTTGGTTATCGTCTCTCCCCCTTAATTTTTGTTTTACTGGAAAACAAATCAAAGTTTCGGGCCGTGCATTCCAAGAGGGTTTCACTCAAGACAACATGGCCCAAGAAATGCTTAAAAGCTGCCTAAATAGGACATAAAATCCTTCCTCTTTCTCTATTTTCGCCCCGCCTTGGGCTTGAATCAGTTTTAAAAAATATGTGTTAAGGCTTTTTTTTTTTTGGCAGAACGCTTGGAAATGAATAAATTTGATCCAAACCTTTTGTCTGACTCAGTTTCTAATCGGCCGATACATGTTTCCCCCGATCTGTTTGAAAAACCGGGGAAACGGGGGGACCCCCCAATGTTGGTAAAAGCCCCCAAAAATTTTGGCGCCGCATCGTGAGGCGTACCGAGGGGGATCCAGGGCCCCCAGGCCCGAACCTGCCACGGGGGTTGAGGACCGGGGGGATACAAAATTGAGGCTGCACCTAAAGGTCTCGGTAAGTTATCTCTATATGTATTTAACTACCGTTGGCCATTTTGATGTCTCCCGGGTTAGTAATTTTCTTGTGGTATTTTGGTCTGCGGGTGGTCACAAAAAAGTGACTCAACCAAGACAATTTTTTACCACCCGGCCACGTTTTTTAACTTTTTTTTGTTACTTCCAGTAGTCGATTGTCACTGTTTGTATCCCCGAACCCCTTTGCCCGGTATGGGGTGCTGAAATATAAAGGGGGAAACCTGACAGTCCCTTTTAAGGGTTAATTGTTGAGTGGGTGCGGGATCTCCGGTTTATTTTAGGGCAAGATCTGTGATTACTAAATATTCAGGTTCCTTTTTTGGAACTAATTCACAGGGATTTGTTTTGGGACAATAATAACATATATGTTTTGACAAAAAACCGGGAGGTACGGTCCCCACATTGTGGCAACAAAGGGTGGGACTATTGTTGGTTAGGCTAGGGACCTTTATTATTTTGATAGAATCCTTGTGTTGTGGGGACCGGAATCCGGGCACAGGCCGGTGGCCACGGCTGTGTAGTCTTTGTCAGGATTGGAGACTCCCATACGTAGAACACCAAAATGTTTAAGATTCTTCAAAAAGAGCATAAGTTGCCTGAAGGGGCAGAGACTGTTGAAGAGATTGTATGTAGAAAAGAAGGGAAAAAGTATGTGAAAAATGCATTCAGAATGTATAAGTTGGTGGGATTGCCAAAGAAGGGAAGATTGCAGCCATCTAAATGGCAAGAGGTAGTGGAGAATCAAAGAGGGCAGTTATCTGACAAAGGATGGTTGGAGATGGCACAGGCTCACCTCCGAGTGGCCAAAAGTTTGCAAAAAGAAGGTTTTGTGGAAGTTGAAAGTGTTGGAGGGAAGGATAAGGAAGAAAAAAACTGCATTCAGGGTTAATTTTATATTCAAGCTACATCACTTGTTATCTTTCACACTGAAATTCTGGCAGAGTGTATAACCTTGGCTTCGATTCAAAGCATCTGTTAGGGGGGTAAGCTGCTGCGGGGACATTTCTCCCCTCGGGTCTAAGGTGTAATGAGAAATTTTTTAGCGCTCAGTCAAAGAAAGTGCAGTCGTGCAGTTTGATCGAAAGAAAAAGATAGTAAAAATATATATATATTTAGACTTGGGGAGAAAAAAACATAATTACCTCTGTGTAATGAGTATAAATCATGAAGATAAGCTAACATGTTGAACAAGCCCTGAAAGAACACTGACGTCTGCCCTAAGACCACCCCTAAAGCCCCAAGAACCTCAGGGGGAGAGTGGGAATGACCAGCCAGTGCGGTGGTCTCACCCCGCGTTTGGTCCAAGGGGGTATTTTCGGGGGAATAGGTAGGGCCCCCTCGTGCTCTGTACCACCTAGTACAATCCCGGAAGGTGGGAATCCCAAGCTCAGTTTGCATGTTGAAAGACTCCAGCGACGGTGGTCCAAGTACTGTTCTCTCGGGTCATGGAGAACTATCACCGAAACTCACTACGGTGGAAGCCATAGTTAACCCCGCCAACCCCAATTGTTCACACCCGAGGGGGATTGCAGAGACCCTCATAGGTGAAAAAAGCTTGGTTTAGGAAGGCCCCACAATATTGTGAAAGGTATCACAGAGAATAAGGGGGAAGTAGATACCGGGTGCCGCTATCTCTCCTCAGTGGCATGGAGATTCTTCCTTGTATGTATCTAAGTTCATGCTAGTGGGACCAATTTACTGCGGTAAGGATGATGACAATGAAACTACCCATCCACACATCTGGCTGTTGCCATTCTTTGCTTTTGATGATTGGAAGTGGAGGATGGACTGATGACAAGTCGATCCATCCTCTCTCTCCCACTGATCTCCTCTGGTCTTTAGTAAGTTTCCTGTTACATGAATGTATAAGGGGTTCAACCTGCATGCATGTGCCAATTTTATTACCAAAATGAGAAATGTAATTTAGATGGAGGTTAGGATTGTTTCCAAGCAGCTCCACCTAGCCCCTTTGTATGAATGCATTTACCCCCATACGGATAGATGCCTATCCAGTAAATTTGCCAGACCCCATGAAATTCCCCCATTCAGTTTCTAATAAGTTGTCACAAACCAGGCAAATCTATGGGCTAATTGGAAAGATTGAGACCCTGGTGCTCGTCAGAGACTTCTGATGAGTACCCTTCTCCCACCATCAGAATATCGAACCCCTCTGGACTTATATATTTTCCTTTGAGTCTGGATTAGCCTTTTGTGAATCAGCTTTAAAGCCATAGGCACAAACTTGTTTAAGTGCCAAAGCCACCACCTCCAGGAATGTGCATCATGAACCTGGGGAGGCAGTGGATTTTTTGCTGCAACGGCTAACCAGCAGTATGAGGATTTAGGATTCACCACTCATAATAAGATACAATGTTCTCTGTTGGTAAGGCCCTGATAGATGGGGCTTGGAGGAGGATCTCAAGGGCTCTGGGTCCTTGGACGTACCAGGCCAGAAAGCTCTAAGGGTCAGAATACAAAGAAGCCTTGCAGGGTAAAAGGTTTCCAAAAGGTAGTTTAATCAGGACAAGAATAAGAAAGGGGAAAAGAAAACAGTCAAACCACTTATGATGAAATATGCCCATGTTCCTGAAAAACTATCATGCTGTGGTCCCCTACCCGCCCAGCTACGCAGGGCCCCCGAGAGCCGCCTTTTGCTGAGTGCGAACCAGGTCGTCCATATTCAAGAGAGACTGCCGAGTCCGTCCGCCTTCCTGCACATTTTCAGCCTCAACCACACAGACATCCCTACCAAGGGTGGGGCCCCCAGGGTGAGGTCCAATGAGGGTGTGGCCAGCTGGTGCCACCCGCCCTTTCGAGCAGTGGAATCGAGAGGCCTGCGGGGTAGTGACTATAACCTATCGCGGGTCCACCCCACTGATTTTCCAGGTGGACACTGGTGCCGGGGCCTCCTCTGTAATAGCAGCAAAGAGCCTCCCCTCCCTGAGGTCCCAGATCTCCTCCTGATGTCCTAAATTGTATTGGGGGTTGAGGTCGCATTCATAAGTCGCACTCTCAACACCGTTGCCAATTTAATGCTGGTCCCTTCCTGACTTGTGATCCGTATTCTAGTATCAGACACCTGCCCTGTGAATCTACTTGAAACGGACCTTCTGCAGCTCATGATGGCACAAATTACAGGATACACCAGAAGCATGGTAATTAGACCTGTGTTGGACGCACCGTCAACTGAAGATGGATAAAGCGTACCGCTGTTCCCTTAAGGCCCTTACTGCAGGTGGGCAAGATGTCCCAAATGGAAGCCATGCCGAAGATTCCACCTACCATTCTACAACAGCTACCACATGACTTATGGTCTTCAAGGCCTGACGATGTTGTACTACTACGCCAGTACCTGCTGTGGTGCAGGTTTGTCTCAAGGAAGAGCCGCTTATCCCCGCTTACCACAATACCCTTTGAAGTCGTGGTTCAGGAAGAAGGCCTGAAGATTCAGATCTAGACCTTCTAAACGTGGTGTCCCTAATATCCTGTACATCCACCATGTAACCACGCCTCTGGAGTCCTCACACAAGACCATGCTGGGAAAAAACCCCCTTGGGATACTAATCAGCACGTTGGATTCCAGTTTGCCTCGTACAGCGCCCAACTGTGAAGTCTATTACATGCCGCGACATATTTTACTGGATAAGACCGCAGACATCGTCCTGGACATGATGTAATTATTCAGGAACCGTGGCAGGGCTCCCCCCATGAACCTTGCTGCAGTCCTACAGCAAGACCTTCGCCGAAGCATAATGACTCATTCTAGCGCCACCTCCTTCTGCAGTGCTCACCTCCTCCCTGCCATCCAACATCTCCTTCAAAGGCTGTACAGTCTTGAAATCCAGCCACTCTTCTTCCACTGACCAACAGGGGGAAGAAACAAAGTGGACTATTACCCAGAAGATGACCACACATGATTGGTTAAAGCATACAAGATCAGACTGCTGCCCCATTCACAAGTGGTGACTGAAGAAATTCCCCAAGCTGATCTCAACCTGTGGACAAAGGTTCAAATATGCTACTGAAGATGGGACTTTCCATAACAGGATATGCAATAACCACAGAAAAATGAGATCCTCATGCGTCAGAGAAGCACTGCCCCCTACACCTTTCAGCTCAAGTTGCTGATTACAGGCTCTGGAGGAAGCCTGTAAAATGGTGCCAAAGTAAAGACAGCCAATATATGGACTTGAATCAAGGAAAGCCGCATGGCATAGCACATGACTTGGACATCTGGAAAAATCGAGGATTTCATCACAGCATAGCGGGAAACCCCAGTCAAGCATGCAGTACAAATCAAGTTCTCTAATGGCCGCACTTGAACTAGCCCACAAAGGTAGCCATCTTAAAGGGTAAGGCCCATGTCAAAGGTGAAAGACAGACAGACCCTAGGAACCAGACAGCGGACCAATCCTCAAAGCAGAAGATCTTGGTGTAGTTTCATCCAAGTGGCTGATCCTGAACTCATTATTGGTAACCACCAGAGGCTCAGAAAAGGAAATTCATTAAACAACAGAACTGATAACTCCCAGCCTCTGATTGGAAAGCCCGGCTGGCCCCTTCAAGAAAGAATAGCAGCATAACAACATCTGGGCAACTGCAAAGTAGAAAAACAGTGGAAGAAGGATGGAGCAACCCTTGAAAGAGAATTTGGAAGTGCAAAGGCCTTGTCCTGTTTACCCTAGACAATGTATCCTGCCATTGGCAGCCTGGGCCATGGATCTACTCACCGTGTGAAGAACATGCACTCAGCTATGTGCAGAGTTGTACCCATCTCCAGGAACAAGTTCCATGAGTTCAGCTTACAATCAAGCATGCAACCATCTGCACCAAATAAACAAAAAAAACCACCTGCAACCCTTCCCACCGGGGGTGTAACTTGCTTCAAGTTCCCCCCCCCATGCACTCTTAATCAAAGCCCAGAAATATCCCTTCCTAAGGATTCAAGTGGACTCACATCCAGATGCCAAAGAGCGGGAAGTAATGAATATTTTTGGTTGCAATAGACATGTTTTCAGGATGCCAGAAGCCTATCCAGTGACCAACATGACTACAAAGTAACGGCAAAGAAGCTGATTACTGAAATAGCTTGTCGTATTTGGAATCCTCAGGGTCCCTAGCATTCTCTTCCTCGGTTTTTCCGAAACTTTGGAACATGTTAGGGTAGATTTGGGCCTCCACAGGGCCGTACTCATCCCCAAAGCTCAGCTAAGGTCGAAGGAAGAATGTGAATGGGACCCTCAGAATAAGTTGTCAAAGGTGACTGCTTGAAGATCCCCCTTATGGGCCCTGGCCAGACCTCCTCTCAATTGTTCTGTACCACGTTAGGCACACCCCACAAAGCAAAACAATGGCCAACCCCATTTGATGATACGTTTGGGAAGCCTCCTTCTGTGTTTGAGGTCAGGTATCAAGAGTTAGGGGAAAATAGTGACAGACTGTACCAATTTGTGATTGAATTGCTAAAAGAGTTGACTAATTTGCATGCTGCAGTTCTCTGCTTGCCTTCCAGAATCTACAGGAGAAACGGTACATGATTTCGAAACCAGGAGACCGGTTGTGTACCATAAAGAGGCATATAAGGAGGACTTGCCTGGAGGCACCAGATTTGAAGGCCCATTTACTGTTATCCTGATTACCCCCACGGCAGTGAAATTGGAGGGAAAGCCCACGTGGATCCATGCTTCTCATTGTAAAAGGGACCCAGTAACAAAATGATTGTATATATCCTTTTATTTGTTTTGCCCATAGCAAAAGCTGGAGTGACCTTCTGGCTGGACACCACCCAAAGCGTGCAAACCTTTTCATTTGATTATTGTACCCTTGTTTCCTCGGAATACAGTTTGTCATGATGAGTCCAACTCCACCATGATGTCTTCAGTCAGGTACAATTTATTTGTGTGTAACGCGCGGTCCCTGGAAACGAAAATTTGTTACTATTGGTCAGATGTGAGGGTGAACATCGGTGAGGAACTGGGGAATATAAACCCAAGGAAGGCCATAGATGTAAGATGAGAAGGGAAGATCCTTGATAGTGCGATGACAATTCGACAAGGGGTCCCACTCAATCAATGGGGTAACGGTTGTTTTCCCAAGAGATGCTATCCCGCGCTTCAATAATATTGAAAATCCCTCAGCAGATGATATGGGCAAATATGTTTTTATGGGGCATATAATAGTTATATAAATTCAATGCTAGGCCTTTATAGAGGCTTGAAGACATTAAAAAACAGACCCACCGCCGCCATCCCCACTGTAGCTCCAGGTGGAAAGGTCAAAACTTCAGAAAGCAGTAGAAGAAGTAGTCCCGATCCCAAATATAACGGTGGGAAGAGTGTTTTTCTATCGGGAACACAGTTCCCCTCAAAAAAATTTGTGGGCTAAATGGGTAAAATACACCTCAGGGGCCCATAATCTAGACAGTTGATGTTTTTGGCCTGTGCCGGAGCCAACCCCCACTTGGAAACACACCCTATCACCAAGTCAACAGCCAACAATGTCAGAATGTTCAGTTGGTTATTTGCCATAAAGCAAAATGTTTTCTGGATGTGAGAACGCTAATCCCTCTAGTCAGTATCAAACCCCAAATTGAGACCCCCTGGTAGGTGTGGGTCGCGTTTCCTGGGAACTACACTTGTCTCTCTCCCCAATACTACAGACGGAAGGCATCATTGGGGGTCTTCCCTGGTGATTTTGCCAGGTTAACCTGACCAGTGGGAATCTGGTGAATCTCGCTGGCACCCACCTGGATGTTCTTCTGGTTGTGTGGGGATGGGTGACTGAGAAGTTGGTTGCCAGCTACCTGGAAAGGGTCAGGCACATTAATTAAGCTTTCCATGCCCTTCAAGGCTTACCCATGGTATCCAGCCCCCCCACCTAAATGACCCCCATAGCATGAAAGACGAAGCAGTCCCCAGTTATCCAGGGGAAGACCCCAGTTGTTATAAAGATTCTATGAGTGCCAAGGGGGTCCCCAATCATTCAAAGCCCTAATCAATGTTGCTGCAGGCTTTTGCTTCCATATTCCCCAAGGCAAATCAATAAGAATGTGGAACTGGAGTGTAATTATATCTACTATAATCAGCAAAGGTTTTGTTAATTACAGTAAGATAGGTTTCAAGGAGTCTATGAAAATTTAGGCCCCAATACTAGGATGACCTTACAGAACCGTTTTAGCCATCGACATGGTGCTGGCGGAGAAAGAAGGTGATTTGGGCATGATAGGTTGAAGAATTCTGTACCTATATACCTGACAACACAGGAAGTGAATGGAAATATCAATATGCGCCCTAGGTAAGATAAAGAATATGGTCCGCAAGGAACTTAGGAGTAACTACAGGAGGTGGACACTTCCTTCGTTGGGGCCCCCTCCCCTTTCCCCTGCTGACTGATTGGGACTGGAGGCTGAAGCGCCTGGTTTACAGCAGGTGGGCATGGTACTACTAGTTTAACTGGTGGTGCTACTGTTGTACTGTGCTGCTGCGATCCACTCACAAAAATCTATTGGCCATGATAGCTGCGGAGGAGCCACCCCTCAGGAACTTTCCTATGCACGAACAGAGGCCACTGAGTGTGCAAGTTGTATGAAGGAGGTATTGCTGACAATCCCCTTCCTACCAAGACCCCCCATAAGGTAGGGAACTCAAGAGTCAATTCTCTGATTTTTGAAGGGACAGATCCAGGGAAAACCTCACACTGTTAGTAGGGTCACTGAAGTGTTTGCTCGTGGTTGAATTCCCCCTTTGGAGGGTTCTCTTCACAATCTTCTGAAAAATCCCACAACGCCCATTACCCCCCAGTGGGGAGCATTTCCGAAGGTCCTATGCTATTCTTTAGTTTGAGGAAGGACAATAGGACAGTGGAGAAAATCTTGGTCTTTAGGGGGCGATTGTGAGGGTTAAGGGTTGAATTAATACGTGCAATTTCTAAATTAACTGTGAAAGTCCCAAGCTTTCCTCCTGTGGTGAATTCTCTCATGTTTAACCAGACTTGATTTCTCCTGTAAATGGATTTACCACATTTCTGCACATAAAAGTAAGGTCTATCTCCTTAAAAGTCATCTAGCTAAAATGGAATTCGAATCCATCCTTGTCAGAATGATACATCAAATATGAAGAAGCATATGATATGGTTTCTGTCCAGGAATTTAACATTTTTTGTTATCAGTTTTCACCTCCCCAGGATGGGAATTTGGTTAATCGTCTCTCCACCTTAAGGTTTCGTTTTACGGGAAATCAACTACAAAGTATTCGGGCCGATGCATTCCAGAGGCTTTCTACTCAGAGACAACAAGGACCAAATGAAATGTACTTAAAAGCTCTGCCCTATTTATGGGACAATACATCCGTTCCTACTTCTCAGTTATTGCGCCGCGCTTGTCTTGATTTACAGTTATACAAATATGTGTTTAAGGCTTTGTTTTTGGCAAACTGCTTGGAACATGAATGAAATTTGGATCCAGAACTCTTGTGTCCTGACTCAGTTTTCGGTAATCCCCCCCGGCTCCCGATACATGTTCCCCTGATTCCGTGAATTGGAGATACCAGGGCAAACGTGACCCCCCAATGTTAGGTAAACGACCCCCAACAGCCCTCGTAAGTCAACTTCCCGAATTTTGTATGGGCACACAAACATCCCAGGCCAGCTCACTCAGTGCTTCACTAGACCTAAGATGGAGGGGACTTGGGGCACTTTCCAGACTGTCCACCTCATTAACCTGGCCCTCGTCATGAGGTAACACGTTGGATTTATTTCAGAATGCTTACCTGAAATTTTGGGTACAGCTTGAGAAGCAGATTTATGGCGCTCCCACAGTGGCCCTACCATGGCTGACTCCAAGGTTCCTACCAAAACATCTACTGGGTACTCTTCCATTGATAGCACGCACTTCAATTTCGATCTGTAGGGTATTCCCTTCTAAGATGTCTCTATTTAAACCAGGGGGTCAACTGACACCCATATCAGGTAATCCTGGGGTACCGGAGTATCTAGCACTAGCTATATCTCGCCTGAGCGGTGGAAGGGCTTCTCGCATGACCTTTAGCAGTGTGCTATCCTCAGGCTCACTAAAATCCTATTGTGATTTGGTAGGTGACGTGAAACTATCTAGTCTATCAAGATTTAGTTACTACCAGCTACAAAGTTTTTATACCGCTAATAGGGTCGTTCTGGAAATCCAGAGGGGCCCCCAAACTCGACCTTCGAATTTCAATGGTGGCCTTGTAGACTCTCTGGGAAGACACATGCTTTCGAGAATATATGGATTACTGATTTCCGTTGACGGCGAAAAATTTCCCTTCCAAAAAACTTGGGAGAGGGAGTTGGGTAGGGAGTTTTTGGGGTAGGAACAGGAAAAGACCTTCACCCTGGCCCACAAATCTTCCATCTCCACCAAGGTGCAGGAATTGAACTATAAATTAATTACACGCTGGTATAGGGTCCCAGCTCTATTGCACTCATATATCCTGAGGCACCCAAATTTATATGCTGGCAAATGTAAGGCGGAGGTAGGTACCCTATCCCACATTTGGTGGAGCTGCTCCATATTACAACCCTTCTGGAGCAAGGTCCTTGACCTCATCCATGTTATTACAGGTCTTAGAATACAAAGCGACCCAGCCTCCTTGTTTCTTTTTGACATCCCCCTGCCAATGTCCTCCCTCAGAACTCAGCTTTTGCAGTTTCTGGTCCTGGCGGCAAAACTGGTGATACCCCGTTTGTGGTTGTCTACTGCTTGACTGTCTATTTCCTCCTGGCTCCAGGAAATCCACAATCTACAACATATGGAGGAGTTTCGCGCAAACTCTCTCTCCCAAACCATGAAGCACTTGCAGACCTGGGATGAATGGCTTGCTTTTTCCCGTACGGACCATTACCGCACTTCTAGTTAAGCTATCCCTCTTGACCTCCTCGCTAGTTGGAGATTTCTGATCTGGGAGTGGCCAGTGGGGTGGGCTTCTTTTTCTTGTTTTTCACTCTTTTTTTTATATGTTATTGAGTTCGGATTATGAAGAATTTATGTCCACATTATATCAGCTTTCGAGTTGGTGCTGTATCTGGGGACTCATGTGATTTCTATCTACCATACTCAGAAGTTGCTGTTTTCTTCTGTTCCCGCTTGAACCAATGGATGCTAACGTCCTGGTTCTATTTGGTCACAACTGATGCACCACTATTAACCTATGTACATACCTTGTGAACACTATATAATAATATGTCATGTTGATTACAGTTTAATATGTACATTGCTAATGGACTGTTATATGTTGATCTCGAGTCTGATAACAATTGTTTACAGTTGTCTCTTTTTCAATAAAATCCGCTTTTGAATATGAAAAAAAGAAAGTCATCTGGCTTCAGTTGTGATCTAAAACAGACAGCGCACTGTAAATGTTGCCTCAAACTGTCTCTGTTCGATCAACTTGTTAAAAAATCTGGGTTCGGAATGTTTAAAATCTAAGTTTATTTCACTCCAATGCTAATCCTAAGCTAGCCATAACCTGACCCTGAATTGGAGCTGTGGTTGGGGTTCTTACTAGTTTTGAATGGGTCTGAAACTCTAACATCACTTCCATCTGTTGTCACTTTTGGTCTGGTGTCACACAGGTAACCCCATTGTTGCACTGGGTCAACATTGGGGTTAAAATCAAATAGATCAGAGCAACAGCTAGGAAATGGCTAATTTAACCCATTCAAAACCAGTAAAAAATATTGTATTCAAAGCTGGAAGATGTAGAAAATAGTACTGGATTAACTTTTTCTTTTTATTAGTATTAGAAGCTCCTTTTTCTTAGATTGTAACAGTTGTGATCTATCCTTAGACATTGCTATGTTTTTAGCTCTGTCTAGATTACAATTAGGATACCAGTGATACATAACTCCATTAGAAATATAGTCTACTTCCCGAACAAAATAGTTCTCTACAGAACGGCTTCTGCTGAACAGAAGTGAAATATTTCTAATATGTGCAGTGTGACATGATTCAGCCTGCAATATAATATATTCACCATTTACCATAAGTAGGACTTATATTTTGTTGTCAGAAGTGCTTTCAAAGTCAAATTCAAAAACACAGACACAAAGCTACTGCATGCTTAGTGCTCAATGGCGGGACAATTAACTATTCTCAGTTGAAGGCAATATAAGCCCCAGTGCTACCTTGGAGAAATTTAACAAGTGCTGATAACTAATGAATTGCTCACACACCCATCCACAAAGGTGGCAACTGCCTAGTACAAAATTGCACATCGGTTAAGGGCCAATTCACAGCAGTATACAGAAGAGCCACAATACAACACAAGGGAGATTGCATAAATTCAAAAATACTGATAAAAAAACACTCACACACTTAGGGCGCGTCCCCATGGCACAGGACAAATACCGGGCAGTTTATCTGACTGGTATTTGTCAGGTTTTTGTGCCATACACACGGCCCGAGGGGGGCGGCTTTTCTCCATGATCAGCAGAGAAAAGCCCTCCCCCTTCCCATTGACTGTTCATATTCCACCCGAAAACCGGACGGAGGAATGAACATGCACAATGTTTTTCGGGCGGTTGGAAAAAAACACTGGGCAGAAAACCCGTGCAGTGGGGACTGCTGCATGGGTTTTCTATAGCGGCCCGTAAAAGTTTATGGATGATTTTTCAGACGGTCTGCAAAATCGCAAACCGTCTGAAAAACCGTCTGCAAGCCTGTGCCGTGGGGACATGGCCTTACTGTTCATGAGGGTGATGATTGTTAGGGGATGTTCACACGTCATGTTGGATCCAATTATGGATCCGTTTTTAGATGCTTGTTTCAATTCGTGTTTCGGACCCAAACAGTCATCTGACAATGAGCAGTGTGATTTTATATTGCTTTCAACGTAAAAAACGCATCGGTGTTCAACCGAGTGATTGCGGATGCGTATGTTCATGCGTCTTTCTGATCCTTTAACAGAATTGTCAGGTCAATTCTCGCGCCGAAAGACGCAGCAGGCGCCCTATATAAAACTAGAGGGTGCGTTCCGACTGCAGCCAAAACACATCCAAACACGCACATTGGATTCGTTTTGGATGCTATTTACACAGCGCTTTTGGATGCGTATTTTGGATCCAAAAATGGAACCAACACACCGTGTGAACATACCATTAGTATTACAATTGCAAATAGATAAGGTTTATAAAGGTTGCAAATTATATGGTTACATGTGATACACCATGCTGGCTTCCAACCAATTGATAACGCCCTTACTATCTGATTGAGTGGGTTTTCCAGTATATTTCAAGTATATCAGTTGTTGGCCACCGGTGTAAATCAGGGAATGCATGCTTGCATCCCAACAACGTTTTAGGAAATTTCTGCATTTATTCCTACTCCCCAATTGGTTAGTACTGCCTTTTTTTGTATTCTCATAGCTCTTCTAAAGAACCACTATGGTAGTACGGTGAAACACATCGGGTGAGCCACCTTTGTTTTGAGTGGCACTTTATTTTTAGCTATGTACAAGAAACGTATAGGCAGCTTATATATCTTTTTTCCGTATATTAGACTCCTTCCTTTTTTCTTTTTGCTCATCAACTGAGAGAATTGTTTGTTATCAATTTTTGCTAGTAGAGTGTAATAGAGTCAACCACCTAGGTTGGAGCCGGCCTTTTCAGGGCGACTACTGCACCATTTTAGGCAGATTTATATAGAGCTATCACCTTTGCCTTTTTGCTTCCCAGTTGATGCACGCATCTCTCCTGGTCGTGGACTTTTTTTGATCCCTGAAAAGGATTGGGGGATCTCCGGTATATAAAGTCATCTCATTCTGTGAAATAACCTAACCCGGGATATGTAAGTAAATACATCTGTTCTTGTTCTTCTAACCGTTGTGTATTATCGATTTGTAGATTACAAGTGGCAAATGTTCATAACGAACTATTTATTGAATATTATCTTTTAACTAACATTATTAAAGTTTATGTTTTAGGCTATGTTCACATGGCTTATTTTGGGGCACATTTCGCTGCGTATTTCACGGCATACTGCATTCTAATACGAGCAAAATGCGCCCCAATCATTACAGTAATCCACAGTTCTCATAAAGAACTATGAATTATGCCTTCTCTCCCCGCTCATACAATACAATTGTATTGTACTGGCAGGGAGATAATTGACAGTCTATGTGGCCGGCAGGCTGCGACTCCTTGAACACCCGGTGTAATTGCGGGGCGTAAAGTACGCCCCACAATTAAGCTGTGTAAACATACCCTTAGACATAACCTTTGTTGGAAATTATATTTCAAGTGTCCAACACAAAATGCTGACACCCTCCACTTTCCAGTATTACTGGGTAAATCTACAAACTGGAAAATTATCAAATATGAGGTATTAGTTGGTAATTTGTCCAAAGTACGCAAGTTTGCAACCCATGTCAAGGGTCCTCCATGTTTTGCGAGTCCCTACACTAGCATTACTAGCAATTTACAAAAAGAAACAAATGTTAGATTCAACCTGAAACTGAGTTCTTTGGTTTGGGTCAGCTGAATTATTTTTTGTCCCAAAAAATCAACTATAATTGAAAATTCAACCCTAACATAGATTTAAGGTTGTTTAAAAAGTTTTAACATTGACCCACTAGTGTAATGACAATGCTCCTCTTGCAGATTATCCTCTGGTCCAGTGTTCTGTCCAGCTTCAACTCCTGTTGTTTAAACATATGCCCAATGTTATTGTAGCCAGAAGTGACGTTAGATGTCATGTCCAACATCACTTCCTGCTTCCACAACATTGGGTCTATATTTAAGTCACAGTAAGGGACATCAGATGGGATGTTAGACCAGCAAGGAACTGCAAGATTGTGTTTTCCACACGCCACTGTGATAGGGTTGCAGCGTGGGGTATGAAGAGTTCTTTTGGATTCTGAGGGAACTGGGGGGGTTTGCAGTGAGTTGGGCCCTTGTTATTATCCTCTTCACAGCACACATCAAAGGTAACAGGTTCCACTGTAGGGCAGTTTAACAGGCTTTATTCAAGTCCATTCTCCATACAGTAACTTCAGTAAACATCAATGATAACAGCAATGCAATGGCTCATGGCAGTCACACAGTTTAACTGCTTACAGGGGGGGTAATAAGCTCACAGATACCTGAGGGTTCACCACTCATATCCTGTCACTCCTGAGCTGTGATTGCTGGCTGCTCTCTTCACTGTCTGGAGTACAATGGCTGCAGCACACACACAGGACTCTGTCTTTACTGTCAGGTGCTCTACCTTCTTCTGTGTCCTTCACTCTCTCTCATAGGACCTAAACTACCCAATCCAT